>JASBNA010000081.1:0-177402 GCA_038087015.1 Cerrena zonata | reverse complement strand
TCGAACCCATTCTTTCGAACAAGGAACTTCACAAGGGTCCTTGTAAGTTGCTTACATTATATATATATGCCAAGACAGAATTTGACCCGCCGTAGATTATGATTTACGACAAATTGCCGGAAGGAATCCAGTGGATGGCATCAAAGACTATCGGGAACATGCTGCAAGGCGTCGTCTTTGGAGTCATGGAACTAGTGTTTCTATGACTAAGATTTATACCCAGAGTCTCGTCGTTGGTATCCATGAACTACTCGACGAGCTTGTCAAAAGGCAGGACACAACAATTGATATATCTGAATGGCTGTCATTCACTGCGTACGTTACATTGTATCAGCTCATCTCAACTACTCAGGACTCTTATACTTTCCTGCTAGGACCGACTTTATGGGACGGATGACGTAGTCGAACATTTCTCGAGGGATTTTGGTAACATTTCTCACCATCGGACAGGTTCAGTACATCTTTCGATATGGTCAAACTGGGTCACGACTCCATAGGCATCATCAAACCAGTTGAGGAAATTACCTAGTAAGACTGCGCTCAAACAATGAGATGTGGCCTCTTCACTGACTCGCTATATTTTTATTTTCATAGCCAATCCAACATAATCGCACAGATCCCTTGGATTATTCCATACTTAATGTGGCTTCCTCAAGGAAGGAAGGCACTTAACCAAGGCCCTCGTCGGAGGCGATATGGTTCGAAAACGCAGATCTTTAGGAGCTGATACTCGTGATCTTTACTATTATCTTGTGAGTCTTTCGATCTATTCTAATAGAACTTGAACATTTAGTGAAACCCCAGATGGATGAGGCCGGTCTAGAAGATGTCAAGCCAAGGAGACAGATGTACTTTCGGATGGCATCACTGCAATCGTTGCCGGGTCCGACACGACCGCAACCGTCGTCACCAATACCTTGTACTACCTAATCAAGCATCCAGATGTCAAGACACGATTACAAAGGGATATTCGAGATGCCTTTGCCAACAGTCGAGAGGTGTCGATTATACCAAATCGGTTGACTTGCCTTTTTTCGATGCTTGCATGTGAGCCTGTCCGATGATATATTGTAGCAACAAAAGCTCACCACCACAGCTCACACAGAAATGAGAGCTTACGATTGCTCCCACCAGGACTAACAGGTTTCCAACGTCAGGTAGACCCGTCTGGCCGCGGGAAAATGCTCGGAGAACAGTGAGTTGATTCGTAATGGTACTATTTATCCTTTCTCAGATTCTCTCTCAGCTTCGTCCCACCTGGCACCAACGTCTATGCGCACCTATACTCCATTCAACGCGACCCTCACTACTTTTCGCCTCTTCCAGAAACATTCTGGCCTGATAGATGGTTGGATCAAGATACCTACACCCTTCCAACGGGTGAAAATATATCCAAGGACGATCTTATACTCAGCCGTGATGCATATTATCCATTCTCGATTGGTCAACAAGGCTGCGCAGGGAGGAAACATTGCCTTATTGGAGCTTCGTACCCTTCTCATCGCCATTCTACATCACTTTGATATACGAGCCGCAGAGGGGGATGGATTGGATGGATATGAAGAAGCCATAAAAGATACGTATGTTGCCCAGAGAGGTTCATTGTATGTTCAGTTGCATCCTGTAGCCGCATAAACTTGAAGTATTTCTCACCTCGTTGGCATTCGATATGCTTCGGACATCTGGACTTAGCGATACAGTAGATTGGGTAAGTACTCACTATTATTCTGTATGACTTGAAATGACCTGGGAAAATTCTCCATGTTACTTGCTTGCTTGCTGCCCGAAATCTTTAACTTCACGATGCTGTGTCTACATGGCTTCATAGTCTAGCTGTGCGAATGTCAAGCGGAGTGCTGATTACTATATTAGGAGGGTCTGTTTCCAAATTAGGTAAGATTCCGTCTGATGATTTGGTAGTCTGCTGTATTGAAAGCTTCATTATACTCTGAGTTTCATGCCAATTTGTGACATCTCAATATAGGTCGAGACTTTAACCATGTGGCAGCCTTGAGACGGAGAAATAATCAATCAGTGACATCCTACGCGCAGCTGTATAAGTATAAGTAAGTAGTTTAAAACCTCTATTTTAATCTACCAGCACGATAGATTGGCTATATTCGGCTTGTATTATACTCTCAAATATGCTTACGAGTGTATATTAGGCTTACAACATGTCGTATTGCCAAATTGCAATGATTCTTGCAATGTCAAATGGTCAAAAGGCACGTTAAAGTCGGCTATAAATACAAGGAACCAACAAGGTAAATAACGAGATGCTAGCGCAGCGGGTTTACGATCTGTTACGGTCCAGACCAGGCTCGCCGTGGTTATCCTTGCGGAGGTTCTCCCCTACTCCTCTGTCGGTTTGGAGCACAGCCCAGGCCTTCGACCGACACGAGAGGGGCTCTGACCGGACAAAGGGCACTGATCACATAGGACCTTATGTGGGTGGTCTGAGAGCTCGCGAACGTCTCATTTTTTCTTTGCTTTTCTATGCTCTTTTCTTTTGGCGTCTAGACTTCAAGAATATTACTGTTTTAATGAATTATACGCTAGTACCCCATTGACTCGGCTCGCGAAATCAATATTTTCGTAGTTTCCCACTTCCTTCCTCTTTACTCTTCATCTGTGACCGCCGTGATCAACTCCAGATTTTTACTAATGGCTGCGTGTAAATCGTGTGCTGGATTATGTTATATGTACCATATTTGGCGTTTTTAAGCGCCAGTGACAGATGGACGCGTTATAGAGCTGTGCTCCTCAAACCCATACCACCACTACCTGCAACCAGCTCTTTTGTCTTGTACATTTCATCGAGTTTCGTCTCTACTCTACCACAATGGCTGCATCTAGAGGAGATAGGAAACCATACAGCGTAAGCAGCTCGCTCTTGTCACCATCCTAGGAAGCCGTAACTCATTGCTTATTTGTTCGAAAATTGTTCCTCGTTTCCCCATTGTTGTCCCTGCTATGTTTGGCTTTATTACTGTCTCCAGCGACCTGCTGCTCGTCCACGGGCTTCAGACGGTGAATGGCTTCACGATCGCGCCCTGGTGCCGCTCGCAACCGGACAAGAACTAACAACAACAAGACCGACTTCAATCGCGATGCCGACGAGCAAGCAAACATCAGCTCTGAACCAAGCGCGAAACTCGTCGTTTCGAACCTTCATTATGAGATTACACCGAGGGATTTAGCTGTACGTTACATTCCCCTTGCATGTTACTTCATGTTCGCAACCCTTGCCCACCACATTTCCTGAGCTATCTATTTTGACATTTTCAATATACTGACTCCTTCTCAACAGGCCGTGTTTGGAGCAAAAGGCACGCTTGTTCGTGAGCCACTCATTAGGGTACGAACCTCCGAATGCCCCAAGTTCTTCACCTAAAAGTTCCGAATACCGATTCCCGATCTTCTCAATTGCATACTACACACTTCTTTCAATGCCTCAACACTTCAAATTCGTCAAACTTGCAACCATAAACGCAGTACGACCGCAGCGGCCGCTCGTCAGGCGTGGCCATCATTACGTATGAAACCGCCGCCGAAGCGTCTATTGCCAAGCAAGAGTACGATGGGCGACTTTGCAAAGGTGTGTTCTATGCGATTTTTCATTTTACATTGTGTATCATATTTGAATACGACCATGTAGACCAACCGATGGCGATCGAATTTTACAACCCCGCACCAAAACGCATGGCAAGCGCGCCGTCGCTCATCAACAGGATACAGAAACCTGCGCTACTCGATCGACTCGAGCAAGATCGAGGCGACAAGAATGGAAGGGCTCCGTACGTATTTCATTTGCTTCGTTCGTGATTATTAGTAACCCCAAGATAACCCTTTTACAGACAAGGCCCCGGTCCCGTTCGTAACAGACGTCAACCCCGTCACTCTACAGGCAACACTCCTAACCCGAACACCAATCGGCCTCCTCGAAATGCGCCCAAGGGTAGAAGGGCCCCAATAAACCTGTCACGGCAGAAGACCTCGACAAGGAGTTGGACAATTTCATGAAGGAGGATAATAATGTTACTGCTGCACCCCCTGTTCCTGCTGCTAACGGGGATGTCGAGATGGCTTGAGCTCTCAGATGGAGATACGTTTTCCTGTGTTTTTTCTTCGCTTGCTTTCGACAGTCTGTAATTGTACTTATGGTTCGTCTATGCTAATTTCCTGTTCCTCGTAAATAGAACACCGTTATCTTAGACCTCTGGCAGATATGAAGACCTTGAGGACTACTTAACTTTGTTACGCTCTAAATCAGTCATTGTATGTTTGGTCGGGATACTGTTTTGATCACACTCACTACAAAGCCTGTTGAATGGAATAATGTATGTGCCAAAAATCATCGGTGAACCTTTTGCTCACGTCACATCAGTTATTTATTTCGAGCTTGTACAGACTGCAAAAGTGTTTCTACTCAATTCCTAGCTGCCACCGCCAACATGAATTATTGCTCGCGGGATTGAAAGTCCGTCCGATTCCGAGCTTGGTACGAAGTTGCTTGGCAGGTTTTGATCATCCAAGTGGCTACAGAATGTAATCGAACACACAACGGCCCTCGCAGGGTGACATGCACATCTTTTAGGGCTTCCTCGTATCCATCCAATTGATACCCCTCTGCGACCTGTATATCAAAGTGACGTAAAATGGCAATGAGAAGGGTCTTAAGCTCTAATAAGGCAATGTTCCTCCCTGCGCAGCTTTGTTGGCCAATCGAGAATGGATAATATGCATCGCGGCTGAGCATAAGAGCGTCCTTGGATATGCTTTCACCAGTTGGAAGGGTGTAGGTATTTTGATCCAACCATCTATCGGGCCAGAATATTTCTGGAAGAGGCGAAAAGTAGCGAGGATCGCGTTGAATGGAGTACAGGTGTGCATAGACGTTGGTGCCGGGTGGGACGAAACTAAGAAAAAATAGTAAGAAACTAAATAACGTCAATCAGAATTAACTCACTGCTCTCCGAGCATCTTACCGCGACCAGACGGATCGACCTGACGTTGGAAACCTGTTAGTCCTGGTGGGAGCAATCGCAAACTCTCATTTCTGAATGGGTTAAGGTGGTGAGCTACTGCTGCTACAATGTATCATCGAATAGGCTCACATGCAAGCATCGAGAAACGGTAATTTAACCGATTTGGCATAATCGTACACTTCCCGACTGCTGGAAAAGGCTTCTCGAATATCCCTCTGTAATCGTGTCTTGACATCTGGATGCTTGAGTAAGTAGTACAAAGTATTGGTGATGGCAGTCGCGGTCGTGTCGGACCCGGCAGCGATTGCAGTGATGCCATCCGAAAGTACATCTGTCTCCCTTGGCTTTACATTTTCGAAACCGGCCTCGTCCATCTATGGTCTCGCTGAATAATCAAGTTCTATTATTAGCGTAGTATGAGAAACTCACAAGATAGTAGTAAAGATCGCGCGTATCGGTCCCTAGAGCTTTGCGTTTTCGAACCATATCACCTCCCAGACGATGGCCTTGGTTAAGTGCTTTCTTTCCTTGAGGAAGCCACATTAGGTATGGAATGATCCAAGGGGTCTGTGCGATTATATTGGATTGGCTATGAAAATAAAAATCTAGCGAGTCAGGGGAGAGTTCGCATCTGATTGTTTGAGTATGGTCTTACTAGGTAATTTCCTCAACGGGTTTGATGATGCCTACGGAGTCATAACCCATTTTGACCATATCGAAAGATGTACTGAACCTGTCCGATGGTGAGAAATGTTACCAAGAATCCTTCGAAAAATGTCTGACTGACGTCATCCGTCCCATGAAGTCGGTCCTGAAAGGAAATCATCAGTCTAAGAGTAGTTGGGATTGACGAAAACAATCAACGCACGCAGTGAATGACAGCCATTCGGATATATCAATTGTTGTGTCTTGCCTTTTGAGAAGCTCGTCGAGTAGTTCATGAATACCAACAATGAGACTCTGAGTATAGATCTTGGTCATGGAAACACTAGTGCCACGACTCCAAAGACGACGTCTTGCAGCATGTTCCCGATAGTCTTTGATACCATCCACCGGGTTCCTCGCAGGAACCTGTCGCAGATCATAATCTACGGTAGATTAGACTCTGTTTGCGTATATAGATAACTAATCAACTTACAAGGACCCTTGTGAAGTTCCTTGTTGGAAAGAATTGGTTCGATGATATCTTTACGTCGGAAGGACAGTTCATTAGGTCCTGTATATAGGAATTTCCACGATTGCGTCGACATATATAGACTTTCTGAAAGGCTTACCGACGCGCACCACATCGCCATACCGCTCATGCAAAGTCTTCACATAGCGATGCATATCTCCTCGAGCGGCTATATATGCCAACCATACCTTCGATACCTTGCAGGAAAGGGGACCAGGATATTTCGAAAGAGGATGGAATGGAGAAACTCGATATAGAATAATGAATGTTAGCAAGAGGCCCCAGTATAGGGGAATAGCCAAGGTAGTGTTGAGTATGGATAAGGAATCGGAGTAAACGAGGGCCATCAGGAAAAAGTCTGATTTCTAACCTTCCCTAGAATAGTAACTATCGTGCTTTTGTGTGATATTTGAGTTGCTAATGGTACTAATCTTCACCGTCTCGTGCTATTTTTCGGAAAGTGGCTATTATACATAAGGAAATCCTTCGATCTCAACAAATAGTTCGATAGAATGTGTAAGATTTCGCTTCCTGGTTCACACGGTTCACACCTAGACACTACGTTAAGCACGGTGTATAGATAAAGTGATACTGTGTAAGAAAGCTAAAGTGTTCGTACTCTCGGTGGCTTACCTTATAAAGGTAAGCCACCGAACATTATGTAATCTATACAGTTCAATAAGTCCATGTCCAAATAAGGCAAGGGCTTCCGGCCCCTTGCACCCTCCCCCTCTAAACCAAAGCCTATCCTTCCAATACGGCCAAATAAGCGTCGATTACAAATTGTGATCCAAGATATAGTTGAGAAGGGCGGCGATGTCAATTACATCGCCAGTTGTGAATCCATAAGTGGAGAAATGGTGGATCACCGCAATACCGTTGGTGATCTCATCACGAGTCAATAAAGCGGGGTATGGATCCAGTCCAGCGCGAATGAAGTTATTGGTACCAGTCCAATGTCCGCGGAGCGTTCGAAGTACAAAGAATACGTCCCTCACCGTCCTGGGTGAGGGGATTCGACGAACCACAGCCAGTAACCCATTACGGAGTTGGCGCGACTGTGTGGAGGAGTTATCCAGCGGTATACCAAATATATGCACTCCCGTGTGCTCGTTGACGAAGGGGTCCCACACATCCTCTGAGGGTCGGTTGAGAGGCGAGTCAGGGGAGTTGAGAAGAGCTAGGAATTGTCGTGCTACTTCAACATTGGGGGTATTGAAACCGGCCAAGAGCATTGTGGTAAAATCGTCAGGATTGCCTGTTATCACAGGTGCAGTTTCCCCTAGTGGTCCTCGTTGGGGCTCGGTAGCGTTGTCATCCGCCCCTCCTACCCCTGAGTCCATCCCTGTCAGCGGTGGTATGTGATGTTGCTCGCCTTCATCAGACGGTGGCTTCATCGGGACGTCCTGTGCTGGCTGGGTGGTCTGATTGCTGCTCGTGGCGATGTTGGTGTCAATGAAAGGATTGGCGGCCCCAGCGGTCCCCCCAAGTGAGGCAGCTTGTTCCACAGCACCCGTCGGTGTTGGTTCGACTTTCTTTGCCTTCTTCCCACCCGGGCCAGCCCAGGCGGGACGTTTCCTGAATCGATGAAGTAGGAAGTTTTCCAACTCGTGCCTCAGTCTTGGGGCTCGACTGGTGGCATTCTTGAGATCCCCAAGGATCTCTAGTGCTAGAAGCGCGCCAGGGTTCATCTCTGATGTCGTCCTCGCAATCAGGTCTCGTATGACACTGATGCTGGTGACGTTCGCCTCTACAAACCTAGGAGGCAGTTGTCCCCTTCCGAGCGCTGGTCGTGCAGCATTGGCTCCACTTCTTCGGACCATTTCTTGCTTGTCTTCCGCCGACATTCCTGGCGGGAATGTAGGTGGGGGAATCCTTCGAGCTGTCCAGGGTACACCATTGAATGGACCAGGTACTTCTTCTCCTAGTGTGGAGTCAGTGGTAGAGGCATGAGCATTCTCCTGTCTCGGGGTAGTGGTAGACAACAATGTGTTGGTCCCTCCCCCCCCTTCGAAATTGCTTCGTCGGGTACCACTGGGCCCAGCTAGGACACTTGTTGCAAGTGCAGCTGGTCGCATTGACCCGGAATGAGACGGATTCCCCCAATCAGATACTGGCCCGATATCATGACCCCTTGCTAGCGATTCTTCATCACCCCACCCATGTCTGACGATGGGTGGTGGACGAGTAGTGTTGCTGGAGCTAGGGTTTCGATTCAATACGGAGTGTCTCCAGCTCGTCCTCAGGTTCACCGGGAACTGGTGAGGGATTACGAATCCTGTCGCGTCGAATGAGTCTTCACCCTCCTTGCTGGGTGAGGACTCGATTTTCTCCTTGGCCTTCCCTTTGCCCTTTTGCTTGCTCTTCATGATGTCGCGACCTCCGCGCGATCCAGATCCGTCTGACTCCTCAGAGTCGTCTGAGGGGATATAGTCATCTTTGTCGTCCAGTCCATCATAAATGTCTCGCTTGAGACGACGAAGGTGAAGTGACGTATCGGCCTGGAACGCGCGATCCTCTGTCAACGGGGGTGTCGGTTTCTCGGATGAACCATCGGTCATGACGACGTCAGGATCCATCGAGGGGACGGTGAGTCGACCGTCGGCACCGTTGCTGGTGCGTTCGATCGTGAAGAAGGGTCAAGGGACTGGTCCCGATGCGTGGCCACCAGCGGCAGCGGTAACGTTGTGGCCACCTCGCAAGAGGTGGCTTACCAGTTCCGCCGAGTGGAGGCGATAGTTGTGGAATTGGCCTTGTGCTTCGGCCACTTGATCCTCCAGCATCCGTATGGATGTTTGGGCCCGTTGTAGCTCCAGTAGGGTCTCCTCCAACCTTTGCAGACCCGCTGAGGGGTCTGCCCGAGGCTCAGGTTGGGGCTCGGGACGGGGTGGTGGAGGGGGAAGTGGCCGAGGGATCAGTTGTGGAGGAGGGATTGGGGGACGGCGGTTTCGTTCTCGTTCTAGCTCGAACTGGAGGTTGTCCGCCCTGCGGTGCTCTGTTTGCAGTTCCCGGCGCACTTCTTCAAGTGTGTCTTCCGCATCGTCGAGTCTTGACCTCAATCGGTCGGGATCCCGAGCGATGGCGTTGGTAACGGCGAGGGCCAATTCAGGTTCGTGACGGGAGGCCGTCTCGACATGATTCTCATGGTCGGTACACAAGGGGCATCCGCGGTCGTGGTGGAATCCCCAGGGATGCCTGTGCACCCAGCGAGGCTCGTGACAAGGCCTCACTTCTCGGGTGTACTGGGCAGGGGTTCGCTCATCACGAGGGTAAGAAGTAGGGGGGGGTCGATTGTCACGACCCCTATCCTCATACTGGTGGGATTGACTCCCGCCAGCAGGGACCCGTGGGGGTCCCGCACGTGGGTATTCGCCTCTGGATGGAGAGCGTCCGCGTTTCTTGCCAGAGTTGTCGCTCATTGTGTTGGTGGTGGGAAAAGAAGTGTCTGCTGCATAGGCGCGTGGCTGACGAGGTGTATAGTTGAATTGAGGTCCGCCCGGGAATATCCGGTGGATCTCGAGTACCGGCGGTTGCCGTGGCTTAGTAAGGGCCAACCGCCTGTTCAGCATCGCGGAACCAATTCGGTCCCTCCTACTCGTCGGCCCTCTTCCTGGCTCTCACCACCCGTCCACTGCTCGTTCGCAGTGGGTTGGCCATCCTTTCGGTAGGCGAGCTTTGGGTGGTAGGCTGCGATGTTTGTTTGCCTGTTGCCATTGTGGTCGTCACCCTCGCAGGTGATGTGGTCTTTCGTGGGGTCACCGCTGTCAGTGACTGGTCTTTCCTCGGAAGTTCCTTGACTAGGTTGACTCCCATAAGCTCAAGATACCTGTCCAGTGCTGCTAGTGGGTCGCACGTTGCAAGCAATTCCCAAGTGGTGTCGCCTACGTCCCATTTCACCAGGAATGAGATGTTTCGCCCATCCCAGTGGTGACCGACGATGTCTTCAACCACCGTCTCCTCTTCGTTGGGCATTCCATAATCATAGAATGCCTTTGGTTCTCGGCGGGGAAACAGCAGTTCATCATTGGGAATGTAGGGCTTCAATAAGCTTGCATGGAATTTGGGGAATACTCCTCTTGTGTGCAATTCCTTAGGTAGGTCAAGCTCGTAAGCCGATGCCTCTGCATGGGCTTTGGTGATCGTATAGGGTCCTAGGAACTTGGGCAACAGTTTTTTCGCCCGCCCCTTTGGTAGCTTGAGATTCTTTGTGGACAAGTACACCTTCTTTCCGACGGTGTATTGCGACTGTTCCTCCTCCTCTGGGTGTTCATTTCGTCTGCGCTTGTTGGCGTGGAACGTTTGGGACACCCTTGATTCGAGTATGGCGTCATGCGCTACCAGCAAATTGTCTTTCACTTGTTGGGCAAATGCCAACACGCCGCGAGGTGTGTTCGAGAGATCGGTATGGAAGGCGATCCTGGGCATGGCACCATTCAATTCGAATGGTGCGAATCCAGTGGTGGCACTTTGAGCGGAATTAATAGCGAATTCCACCATCGGCAGTTTGTCGACCCAATCCTTTTGGTCTGCACTCACTGCCGACCTTAGGATCTGCCCTACGGTCTTGATCGCCCGTTCGGACGCTCCATCCGTTTGCGGATGGAATGAGGTCGACATAAGTAACTTTACACCGAGAATTCGGTGTACTGCCTTCCAGAAGTGGGACGTAAACTTGGAGTCTCGGTCGGATACAATTGAGTCGGGTAATCCGTGAAGTCGTACAATATGTTGTATGAATAGCCAGGCTAGTTGTGATGCTTTTGTCGTCGTCTTGATGGGTACCATATGTACCATCGAGGTTAGCCAGCATATGACTACCCAGAGGTAGTCATGACTGGCACTCGGAGGGAATGGGCCCACAAAGTCCATTCCTATCGATCCCCATGGTCGTCGTGGGATCGGGAGCGAGTGTAATAGGCCTCTTGGCAGTGCGGTGTTGGACTTAGTTGTCTGACAGGTCCCGCAGCTATTGCAGTATTTCCTGACTTCAAGACCTATTCTGGGCCACCAGAACCACTGCCGGATATACTCTTCGGTTTTCTGCGCAGCCAAGTGTCCCACCGTCTGGTGGGCCTGCTCTATGACTAGTTCCGTAAGGAATCTATGACCCACTTTGGTATGCGGAATACATAGTACTTGTCGATTCGCCAGGTTACTGGTGAATAGTGCGCCATCGTCTGCTTTTAGGAATGCTGTGTATTGATCAGGTGCGTTGGCGACCTTGCTCAGTACGCGATCTGCGTCGTAGCCTTTGATCGCTTCTTTCCTTAGGTCTACTCTCCCATTCATCACTTGATGAATCTGGGTCCCAGTAATAGTCGATTCTCCCCATGTCGGCCCATCACCAGTTTCTGGTGATTCCGATATGTCTTCTAGCGATATACCACCCCTCATCTGGGTGGCCTCTATCTCTCGGTCTTCGATCTCTTCTCTGATTTCTCGTGATGGCTGTTCCCTCATGGCTCTGAGTTCGTTTACTCTGCCAAATGGTAACGACTCTCCTTCTGGATCGAGTCGTTCATCCGCATTCACATAGTTGTGAATGGGGTGGAATTCACCGGGCAAATCAGATTCATGGTATCTCGATAGGCAATCGGCAACAATATTCTCTTCACCTTTGACGTAGGTGATCTCGAAATCAAATCGCTGCAAAAACTCCATCCACCGTGTCTGACGGTGGGACATCCTGATCTGGGTTTTGAAGAATTCCAGGGCCTTGTGATCGGTAACTACTTGGACGTGTCGTCCTAGTAGTTTGTCTTCCCATTTCAACAAGGCTTCCAGTATTGCTAGAGTCTCCAGCTCAAACACTCGATATGATTGTTGAGCTGCAGTGAACTTCTTAGACATGAATCCAGCAGGTCGACAACTTTTCCAGTCTTTTCCCTGATCGTAGTAGGCACCCACACCATGTGTGGATGCGTCGCAGACCACCCAAATAGGTTCCGCTTGGGTGGGGTCGATGGGTTTCAAGATTGGAGCTTTGGAGGCCAATGCCTTTATACTATCGAAGCAGACCTGATGGATTGGTCTCCATTCGAAGTCATGCCCATTCCGCTGAATGGTGTGGAGTGGGCTGGTGTATGCGGACAGGTCAGGCATGAAATGCGATACATAGTTTACAAGTCCTAGGAATCGTTCTATGTCGTTGTAGTTTCGGGGAGTCCTCCATTCCCTAATTCGTGTCATCTTGTCCTCATCTGCATGTATTCCATCATCATCGATGATGTGTCCCAGGCACTCCATTCGTGGAGAGTAAAGGTCGCATTTCTCAGCCTTCAGGTATAACTGGTATTTTCTTAGCCTCTCAAACACCAATTTCAGGTGTTCCTCGTGTTCTGTAATGCTGCCCGAGAATATGAATATGTTGTCCAGGTAAACATGTACAAACCTTCCGATAAAATCTCGGAATACGAATGTCATCAACCTTTGAAAGGTTGATGGTGCGTTGCAGTCGCCTTGTTGCATTACATGGCTCTCAAACGTGCCGTACACGGTAGCGAATGCGGTTTTGTGTACGTCTTCTGGTTCTACGGGAATTTGCTCGTATGCATCTGATAGATTGATTTTCGATCTATAAGGTGCTCTCGCCACGTCGGCTCATATTTCCTCCTGGTCCGGAAATGGCGTTACATCCCGAAGGGTGTTGTCATTCCGTTTTCTACAATCGACTACGGTTCGAAGGGTGCCGTTCTTCTTGGGGACACATAGCATTGGTGCTGCTTGAGTTACCACAGTCCGCTTCCACCATCCCGCAATCTCGTATCGTTCTATCTTTGCAGATAAAGCAATTTTGACTGCTTCCGGGCAACGGGGAAGGTGGTAGTTATAGACCTTTAGCGGGTCTATGATTGGGATTCGGTGGTTGATCTCCCTCAGCGGGGGTAATTGAGGTGGTGCCCCATTCATGATGTCTTGGCCAGCTTCGATCCACTTTCATCGCAGTCGAGAGATGTCGTCATCGGTCAATGTCTTCATTGACTTCATCTCTTCGATTGTCGCTATCTGTCCTTCACCGCTGGCGCCTGGTGAGTTAGTTGTTTTCTTGTTCCTTATAATCTCGATGTGTACTGAATTTCTATCTGGGAGTGCTTGTCGGTCTTCCCATGTCACACTCTTTCGCATGTGACTTGGTTGAGCTTCCTTGGATATCACCGTCAAACTTGGTGATTCCAGGTCCGCCACAGTGGTGGATGGCTCAACTCTCGCTTGGCTGATCTTGCTTTGCTATTCGTACTGGTTTTTCTCTGCCCACTGGTATTTGGCTGAGGTTCCAGTATATGCTCTTCGGGTTGGTTTAGCGGTGCGCGCCTCCTCCCCCGCTTTTAAAGCAGGGATAATCTGAGAGCCCACTAGGATGGCTTCGTTGTCAAAATCCAGTTGGATTTTGAATTGACGCAAGAATGGGACTCCCAGGATAAGGTCGTAGTGGTCGATGTTTACCACATCTAGGTAAACTTCTTGATTCGACTTCGCTAGCTGTACCTTAGTGCGGACCCCGAAGTTGATCGAGGAGCGACTCCCGACGCAGCCGAGTTGCAATCCCACTGGCTTGTCCAATGGTACTGCCGGCAGTTTCGCAATCCTTGCAAATTCCGGGCTGACACAGTCAATGGAGCTTCCTGAGTCAAGTAGGGCCAGTCCCTTCATTCCGTTCACCTCTACGTATACGGTGATGCAGCGGAATGCACGTTGGGGCCGCACCTCTTTCGGTGCCATAGCCGTTCGGTATTCTCGGTCTGGGCAATCGTTCATTGCCCGAAGTACCTCAACGATGTCATCGATGTAGATCATCTCTGCAGGTTCGCCATCACCTCGTGATGGTAATAGTTCTGGCATTACCACCTGTCTAGGTGGCAGAACGTCTTCAAGTTCGGGCATGTCTGAATAGGTGGTTTCGCCGTCGGAATCCGATGGCGCGTTCCCAACTATCTGTTCCCTTTCATTTGCTCGACGATTCTGATGAAGGATCGTATTTCGAGCAATGGCCAGCATCACCGGCCTTGAGTAGTCCATTCTGACTCCCGCGCAGAACCGACGTAGTTCGCTAGTCATCTGGTCCAGATGAGTTGTCCAGGTTGTGTTGCGTCTCCGTGTTCACTGTAGCTCCTCTTGCAACATCGAGAGTTGGTTTCGAATGCACATCAGCTGGTACTGTTGAGTGGCGGTAATATGTCGGTACTGCTCTAGTTGGATCTCTGACTCGGTAGTGGCACTGTTACCCGGTGTGGCTACTGGTGTCTCCATCCTTAGTTTCATCCCACATAGGCGTTCTATGTGGGGCTCGTCGTCCGGACTCTCCTGGTCGTCAGACCTTCCTGGCTCCTCCGGAATTGTTCGCATCCCACCCATCCATGCAGGGTCGGCATCGTCTTCTGGGTAGTCGCCATATAGTTCCTCAGGATAGTCGTCATCCGGATCGTACTGTGATCCGTCGACTTGCTCAGGTTCTTCATGGTCCTCAATGTTGTTTTCAGGCTTCTCAGACCCACCTTCATTGGTGGGTTGAGGTTGTGATTCGGCGGGTTGTGATTCCATTTCCGTCATGCGACGAACCGCCGGACGCCCTTTATTGGGGTGTTTGGGGCAGTTAGGGTCAGATGCCCAATGTTCTGTGGACCCGCAGTTGAAACAACCTTGCTTTGGTCTCGGCCGACTGCTACTGGCTGTTGGTGCCGTGGCGGTAAAAGGCTTAGGTGGTGCTTGATCTGTCGTTCATTCGACCTGCCGTTCTTGGACTCTGGGGCGGAATCGAGAGGGAGGGGGAGGATTTCTCCTAACCCGATCCCTATCATTCGACCCAGATCGGCTACCGATCTGGTTGTTGGATCTGTGATTCGCTGATCCTGTATTCACAGTGTTGTGCTGTGAATTGGGGTTTGGACCACTGGACTGTCCAGTGGTGGCTCTCATTTGTCTGCTTATCACGTCCGCCCTAATAGAGTTCTCAATCTGAGCTGCTACCCTCACTAGTTCATTTAGTGAGGTGCGCTCTGCCGATAACCCCATTACACGACCCATGGTGGTCGTTATTTCGTCAGGCAGAGCCGACCAGAGCCTACGCCGTATGGTGTAGGAGTCTGGAGTTACTACCATCCTTGAACTGTACAAGTTCAGTTGGTTGGCAAGTTGGATGGCACCACCGCTTCGGGTGTATCTTACTCCCTCAAATCTCTCAGTCGCTGTTAACACCGTGGACTGGTGTACGAATCTAGTGTATAACGCTACTAGGGCACTCTCAAAATCCCAGACTATGTCTAGTCGGTTAGGGTTGTCTATTACTGAGTTGTACCACTGTAATGCTTCGCCGGTCAGCAATGTTCCTAGGACGTCGACCCTTTCAGAGTCAAGTTCAGGGCTGCACAATCGTGCTAACCTCATCCATCGGCAAATCTGGGACATCCAAGAGTCAAAGATGTCGATGTCATCTCTTCCGTCGTAGGTCCCAGGCGGCTGCAATTTAAGCTGCCTTAAAGCGGGGAGGTCTTGAGACGGTGTCCCAAGCTTCTCCCTCACTGCTTGCCTGATCCAGTCGGTAGCCGACGCATTCTGAAACTGCCCTTCATCGTACCTACCGATGTAGTTGGGTGGTTGGTAGAATGTGTGAGGCGGGTTGACACCATCAAATGGTGTCGGGGATCAGGCAGCTATTCTCCTTCCTGCAAGGTTGGCTCACCCTGGTGTATTCCCTCGAACCGGTGCATTTCCACCTTGGTGTGGTGGGATGTCCCTCTGGGGCTCGTCTTCGTCTGATTCTGTGACCTCTCTTTCGCTGTCGTCCTCTCCGTCTGGGGGCCCGCCGCCTGGAGGTCCGCCTCCGGGTGGTCCTCCTCCCGCTGCACCGTTACCACCCCCACCGCGCGGAATGGGTTCGTGGTCAGGAGGTCCACCATAGTTAGGTGGTCTCCTGTTGGGCTGTGCGGGGTGTCCACCATCATCTGGTGGTCCCCCGTTGGGCGTTGCTCTCCTTTGGTTGCGATCGTCCCCACCATTTGGCGGGGCCATCAAGGCTCGCCGAGGGTTCATCGCTAGTTGCTCTGCGAATCGCGCTCGTGTTTCTTCTGTACGAATTCCAGGTAGAGGGCCCAGGGGGCCTCCTTGAGGATTGATCCCTGCATTTCGCAACCGAGTGTTGCTATCCGGTCCATGTAGCATTCTTGGTGCTGCAGATGCATCCCTCCGGTTTTCAACAGGGCGATGGTTGTTTGTGACTTGTGGGTCGCTCTCGTCTTCAGAGTGACCATCCTCGACTTCATATATATGAGCCCTATCGACGGGTCCCTCCAAATCGTCCACTATATCATCGATGGCGTTGATGATGGCATTGAATGCCCTTCTCTGTCTACGAGAAATCTGAGCCATATGACCAGCCAGAGCTTGGTATATACCTCGACGCCCTTCTCTAGTGATGATGCATCCTGGACACTGCGTTCGGATGATAGGAGCGATTGCCTGGGTCAGGTAATCGACTGAGTCCGTGGTGTGAGACACGATGCTCTGTGCTTCGGGGGTGGGATGGTCTTGACTTCCCTCCACAGTAACTCTATGACTGTGGGACCCAACACTCCCTTCCTCGGTGGGGGGGCAAGAGGGTGTTTGGTTTCGGTATCGATCAACTGCAGTTTGCGTGCCGACACCTCCAACCTCCTCAAAGTCCACCAAGTCTAAATGGGACATGTTGCCCGGTTCGACTGTAGTGGTGATGTTACTGAGGTCTTCGTCACCCGTCAGGGTGACCTGTGCCTCTGAAGGCGGAGGGAGCTGAGGATTGTCCTTGGGATTCTCGTTATCACTGATTGTGCCTGTCAGCTCTTCTTCAGTGATAGTCGATGGTCTCGCAGAAGAGGGATCATTCTGGGTAGGAGTGATCTCTTCTCGCTCTTTTCCTTTCTGCGAGGGTGTCTTCTTTTTCTTCTTAGAAACAGTAGAAGTTGTAGTACGAGTAGTCATTGTCAATTTATCTAAATTGACCGTAACGTAAAAAAGTGTAAGAGTTCGCTTCCTGGTTCACACGGTTCACACCTAGACACTACGTTAAGCACGGTGTATAGATAAAGTGATACTGTGTAAGAAAGCTAAAGTGTTCGTACTCTCGGTGGCTTACCTTATAAAGGTAAGCCACCGAACATTATGTAATCTATACAGTTCAATAAGTCCATGTCCAAATAAGGCAAGGGCTTCCGGCCCCTTGCAGTGCTACTAGTAGTAGGAGGATTAACCATGGATACCAAAGATGTGTATATCGATCGACTGCAGGTAGGTCAATCAACTACGAAAATATAACAATAATGGATTTTATTGCCATTTTTGCTTTGGGTATGGGACTTATTGGGCTAATGGAGGAAGATTTTCCGGTTGTGGATGAGGAGTTGTATAAGCGTGTTTTGAAAAGTAGGGGAGCAGCTAGCACTGTCGGGCTTGATGAGATGTTTGTATCTCAAACTTTAATGCCTCCTCTTTGCTGACATCGATTTGTACAGCATGCTTGAAGACTCCCCTATTTTGGGAGAAGCTTAAGGACTTGAAAAGACCTGGGAAGCAGGAAACCGAATACACAGAACCGACTATATCTCAAAGTAGCTCAACTTCATCGCGCCGCTCCAGCAGGAGTCCAACTCCAAACAAAGACTATGTCACCCAACAACCCGAACACAATCAGAACGATGATGAAAACAAGACCCATCTGCTCAGGACTCACCCACCCCGCGTGCTTCCAAGCGCACTCTACGCAAGCGTAAAAGACCAAGCTCTGAAACTTCGACGTAGTACGCATCCCAGCTCGATTCGACACCAAGCCTATAGACGGACAACACTGATAGGTTTCAGTAAGCGTTCAACCAAGTAGACCGATATCTGCACTATATTAGTGTTGTTGTGATTGTTCATAGAACGAGGACAGGCCTCCTTCGTCTCGTGAAAATCAGTTAGCGGCCACATAAATATACCGTGACATAACTTATTCACCAGTAAAAATTAGTGTTCCGGGAAATAGACCCTGGACCTATTTCGCAGGTGCTAATTAGCAGGTGGTCCGTGAGGGGTCTATTTCACATGCGCTATTTAGCTGCAATTTTGCAAACTTCAATTTCGCGCAATTTTGCGTTGAATAGATCTATTTTGCACACATAATTACGGCAAATTTGCATTCTAAGTGTCCCAATCTGCGACTGCCTCGCTCGAAGCTAAGATTGATTGCTCCTTCTCTTTCTGCTTCTCTTTCTCCTTCTCCAGCGCCTCCCTTTCTGCCTGAGCCTTCTGACGAGGGTCTCCATCTTTACCATCATCCGACAGGAAATAGCGGAAATCATCGATGCGCCAATGCTTCTCCACATCGAAACTATCGCCGTTCACACCTTCCGTATTGAGGTCTTTGGGTTTGTCTACCCATGAGAGATCGTCCGGTTGAGTCGTATCATCGTCGTCTGCATCAGTTGCTCTAACCTGAGACTCAGTTCGTGTCTCCGCTGAATTCACTTGTTGCGCAGTGACATCGGCTCGTGAAAGCGGTACTGTGCCTTGTTTCTTGTAATTTCCGGCTTTGTCTTTGATGTTGCACCATGCGACAGTTACTGGATGTGCTGTTCGTCGAGGCTAAGTATCGTTATCAGAATTGAAGGTATTTTAAAAGTAAGAGTTGAGAACATGATTACCTTATTCTGCAATTGGTGAGCTCCACGGATGATCACGAGATTTTGGACAGTTGACACTTTCTGCCTGTTTCGTCAAGAACTATTGAGCCAACCCACAGTTGACATTGCTCGCTCATCAACTACGGAGACTGGTGTGATTGAGTTGATTTTCACGCCAATAGCCTATGAGTTTCTTAGGGTAAGTGCTACTGCATGATATCAAATGCCAACACTTACCGCTAATACATCACCATCTTTTCCCGCTGTCCGCCCGATATGTTGGTACCAGTCTCGTACAGACTCGGAAGGTTTGATGGGTCGATCAAACGGTGGTTTCGCTTCAACAAACGCCTCATATTGCAAGTCTAACGCCTCTTTTGCTTCCCTTGGCGTACGACCTGCAAGGTTCGGGTTCCGCTCTGTCATCAGAGCACGGGCTTCGGTGAGAGAACGCCCTTCAACTGTGTACGCATCACCATACTCATGCTTAAGAAGTGACCGGAGACCCTTCTTGACATATTCTTTGATAGTATCCTCGGGTTTTCGGACATGGGCTGGTTGTGAGGTAGATCCACGGACAATAGTAATGGATGGGATCGCTAGTGGGTTATGATGTTGGAGGACAGCAGCAGTGCGATATTCTGTATAAGTAGGGTTAATCAACCTCAGTGATAGGATGACTGAGAAAGAAACTATACCAGGATTCAATGCAAAGGCAAGAATATAGACATTTGAAGCATCTTCATTTTCAATTAAACTCGAAAAACGGGAATTCGTAATTTGTCGTATTTTGGTTTGTAAAGTTAAGGGATACTTGGTGGGAAAGCGACGAAAGATATCATTGAGGTGGGAGGTAATGGCAAGCCAGTAGATGTAGACACTGGCAGGGGTTGTTTCATGTCCCTCAAGGCATTGAATTGCACGGGCAAAGGGCATGAGAATTGTATTGAGGAGTCGGAGCTGTCGTTCAAAATTCCAAATGAGGTCATCATCACCGTAGATGGATCTCAGAACCTAGGTAAATGACAAGTGAGTTAAATTGAAGCCAAAGATATATAATATGTACTTACCGAGTCCTCGTCAATTGCATATTCGGGTTTTTGTGCAACAGATTTCAATGCCTGACTACCCCGAAGCACTGACTCAATAGACCAATAGATTGCCCCAAATCTCATCTCGCCAATCGTTTCAAGACCTCGAGGAATATCTTGTTCAATACGCTCATAATCGAACCAATCGAGAGCATAAGTAGAGCATGACATGAACGAGAGCAAGTCACGTAACGTTGATATGCGCTGTAAAATAATAATTTGTGAGTTCCTACACAGGAAGTAGAGATTAACAATATCTCACCTCTTTGAATTCATCAAGCTGGCAAATATCCTTGCAAGCGTTGTGTAAATTATGGCAAGCATCAGGCATGTTGATGATCCATGGAAACAAATGCTGTACCCGTTTCCGAGCACCGCGTGTGTTTTTTGTATCATCAGATGAGATACCACTGAATCGATGTGGACCAATCTTATTAATCCACTAAAAATTAAAGTGAGTATGTCAAGGGTCAGAGTTATCATTCAAAACCATAGACAAACCTTGATCAGAATATCAGCAATGTAGTCAGCAGTCTGGCTTAACCTCGAGACATCATTCAACTCAAGGCAGAATGATTCATTGTGAGGGGTAGTTACATGCACAGACCAAAATTTATATTTACGAAGCTTCCCCCCATCAAAAGTGATGGTTAGATCACGACAGGTACGTAGATACTCAAGTTGCATATCCCGAACATTAAGCGCATAGGAGGGGATGATGCTATCTTCAAGAGTTGTGACAGATGGCAGTGAGACCTTGTTATTGAGGGTTGATACAAAGTCCTGAAAAGAACGATGACCTATAACATAAGGGGGGATGCCACAGTTAGCTACCAACTCAGTAAGACGAAGATTGATGTCCTCATGGAGAGCCTTTAGACCATCCTTCATCCACTTGTTAGTCGGCAACTTTCCCTTCACGGTGTCATGATGGGACTTGGAGGGTGATCGGTGTCGTTTGTCTGGATTGACAAGAGTGATCGGTTCTGAGTTGTTGTACTCAGGGCGTTTGAGAGGCGGAGCGTCAGTGAAGGCAGCAGGATCCGAAGCGGAATCTGAACGTGCTCGTTTCCCCATTGCAGAGAAGCCCAGCCATTTGCGTAATCGTAATTGCGCTGCTTCATCGAGTTTTCCATCCTTCAATGCCACCTCCATTGCTTGCGTGACAAGTTCATGCCCGCCAGTGAGCTTTTCGAGCCAGCCGCAATCAACAACATGCTTGAGGACCCGCGCTTTATCACGATTTGGACCGGCCCAATGGCCGTTGCAGCCAGCGCTGGCTACACAACGAAACATGACCTTCTGCTTGGGGTCATCCACGCGATAGCAGCGCCGGCTGACTTTGAGGAGAATGGGAGAAATCTTGACCCCACCCGTGCGATTATCATCGCGTTCGTCCAAGTCCTCATAACGGGGATCGTCGGTAGTCGACAATGCTTTTGTATCCGGTTTCTTCTGTGGTGCCTTCGTACCACGTGCCTTCCTGCCAGTACTCCCACTCTGGACCGGAGACTGCGTCGATATGACAAGGGCATTATCAGCCTCCGCTAAGTTATTGGGTAACTAATTGAGTAGACATTAGTTAGTATACCATTATTTCAAAGGTTTTACAACAATTCAACTTACCGGCTTGTTGTATGCATGATATACAGCTCGGCATGACTCAAGGGAGTCATGAAGCCATTTGAGCAGTATGGTGTTATTGACAAACCTACTTAAGTAAGTTTTGAGCACCGAAGGAAGGCATTGAAAGTTCGGGCTGCGCGCGTGAATATGGAACACGCCCGTTTCACGGCTACCAAGGACAACTTCGAGTTCCCGATTAATAGCACCTTCTTCTCCTGCAATTTCTATCCATTCGGGATCCGGGGCAAAGGGATTCAATCCAGAGTAAGCAGAAGGATCATGAGGGAGATTATCCGGAAGATGGGTGATGTAAAGCGAGAGGGTACGAAGACGAGCATCAACCGACTCAACGTCCATGCTGTCGATTCTCAGGCTGTCGAAGAAGAACAGAAGCAAGGGATCACAAATTACTATATTTGTCAAACTGCTGATGGAGTCAGGGCCTTATTCTACAACGTTCCGAACAGTTCGGTCTATTTTGCACCTATTCAACACCCCTCCCCATACCCCTTGCTATTCTGCACGCTATTTTGCGCTATTTTGCACTGCTAAATAGCAGGCGCTAATTAGCATACCACTCTTTCCCGGAACACTAGTAAAAATAGCTACGCCTCGGGATGCAATAGCCCATATCCCATTATCTTGAGTTAGTATTGACCTGAATTGCCGCATATTGAGTTTGTGACAAGGATGGAAGATCACTCATCGTGGTACAGATATTTACACATAATTTTACAAGCGATGGCCGCGGCACGATTACTAGTATCGGATACGGAAAGATGAATGTATACCTACCCTGTACTATTTATACATAGTACCCGACCAGTGATATTTTTATCACTTACCTCCGAAGTATTATAATATCAATATCAATATCAATAACAGGAAGGAGTAAGAGCGTAACACACGCGTTCTACTGTCGACCCATAACCGCATATGGTCAGATAAAGCATTTTCCGGGCTGTACCTCTCGTCGTGTTCCTTCTGAATCCGTGCAAAAATATTCTATTTGGCGTTTTGTGTTGTCTCCAGAGTCACATTCTCTTTGTCCATCTTGGTCGCGACTTCCGGGTAGAACATATGAAGGCACCCCAAACACCTCGCTCGCTTTGGATACGAGAGACAGTGAGTGAGAGGGATCTGAGAGCGAAATGTGTAGGTACTCATTCGACACGAGGCATGACGGTAACTCGAAAGTGAGGATAGCCTGTTCATCTTTGATTTTAGATAAGAGCGATTAACAAGCAATAAATCTGTTAACAATAATGATAGCGGCACAAATACATGTTTCGGACGCGGATCTCCGAGAAGCCAGTAACAATGAATTCCTATTTCTTCACCTTCTGACGGATGCATTCATCTTCTGAGCCGTACTTCTCGTCGTGTTCTTTCTGAATCCGTAGGAACAAGGCTTCTTTGTCATCTTGGATCACCTTCAAAGTTATGTTTTCCTTCTCCATCTTCACCCAGACTTCCTTGTAGAACATCTCCAGGCAGCGCCGAAGTTTATGCGGAGTTCGGATGCAAGTTATAGACAGAGGGAGAGCATCAACAATATCCTGCGTAGGTAGCTCATCCCTGCGATACATGAGTAGCCCATGAATATGTATATGATCTGTCAAGATGGCGTTCGGTCATTTACGAAACTAGATGGAATCAGAAAAGTTTGAAATCACATACCAGGCGTCCAGAAGAACATGTCAGATGAGATACTCCGAAGACTGACGCAAGCCATGCGTCCCTCAACGTCATATGGGTCATATTCTCCTGGATTACGGAAATCGAGTGACCATCCGCATTCATGGTCCTGGGCATCTTCAAGGTCGATCAGTCGGTAGCTGCCATCCTCGGCTTTGACAACATTCCTCTCCGCAAAGTCTGGTAGGTGGAGGCCGTGAGAATGGAGAGTCGCGAGGTGGGATAGGATCTCCGCGCTGTCGACATCAGCTATTATATGAGCATCGTTAACAGGGGGAGAAATAGAAAACCGACCGGTCTTGTCGAGGCAAGTCTGACAGCAGGTCTGTTAGCTGTTCACCGGCATACTCCATAATTATACAAGCCATTTCTGTGTTTCTAATCGTCTTCCCAAAAAACATGCCATAGAGTTTCGGTATGCAGTCTCCTTGGATGTCCTTCACATTGTCGTAGATCCCAGCCTCCATGAGTAGCCGGTCCATTTGGGCAAACTTGATAGCGACTTTCGACTTTTCCTGATCTTGGCACGTTCCATAATACACAGTAGATCGCCATCCTTTATGAAGAATCCTATCCACCACGATGACATGATCTGGGAGGCATTCTGGGTCCTCTGCGAGCATTGTGCACAGTGGATAGTCGGTCAACTGGGCTGCTCCGAACGGTCGAATGCAAGGGCAGAAGTAGATGGCGGCCATAATGTCTGGACTTAGGCTTTGTAGTCAGGGCACCCGTTGAATGTTGAATGTAAACTGTTAAGATCGCGACGAGAGAGAAAGAGGAAGAGATAAGATACTAGTAAGCTTATGTTATTCAAGTTGTCGTTTGCAAAAAAGCCTTGCACCTCGAGCGCCGCGCGTCAGTTTTTGGGGGTAACTTGGGACAACTATATATCACTCATTTCTGCATCCATTAGAATAGAACGGCTTTCCGGTGATATAAGGAGTATTTGAGACAATGCAGCCTGCAGTAACTGGCATTTTGAGCTGATGTTGATAATATCTCACTCAATTCTGCATGTATTTGAGAATTAATTCATTTCCTTATGAGGATCAAGTTGATGCTTCGAGGTCGTGAACCCGGCTGTCATATCTGTGCTCCTACCCAGGCTGATACCCATCCCGTTCCATTTATTCTTTATTCCGCCACTAGGACATGTATAATTGGTACCCGACCAGTGATATTGCAGTGTACAGAACCATTAAAACGTGCTTCAAAGTATTATATGCATATGTTTCCGTAGTGAAAGCGAACAACATGAAATATTCACAAGTCTGCATCGAACAACTGGAACCAAATAGTCGAAGATCAACTCAGGAAAGGATAAAGAATCAAGATCACTTACCTCCGAAGCGATCTTGTGAACATTCTTCACTTTGTTGCATTCCTCCTTGGCATTTATCGCTGCCGAGGTATTCAATGTTCCTGATACATTGAATCGGTGGAGATATCTTCCAAGTAACGCCGGGCTAAGTCATGAACTCGAATGATGAGACGGGCAGTAAACATACCGAAGACACGCTTCCTCTTTAAAATCCGTGTATAGCTTACGATTGTACTTTCGCTAAATGGTAACCTCAGAACGCGGTCGTAAATAGAACGTAACGAAACTGACTTCTTCTCGGCGAGCCTGTTCTTCGTATTTATGACTCTGGTGAATTAGGAAATGTTCCGACATGACAAAGAACGAGACACCGCTCAGGTACATCTCGAATAGACAAGCAGCTTTATTTGCACCATAACCAGTAAATCGCTCGTCGCACCTAAAGGGATCGATTTGTGAGGTGATGCAGACTCGGACACATAGCTAAGTATACGAACCAAGGTACTCGTCTGGCCATTATTACATATGGCTCATACGCGCTCTGGTACTGCATGATAGGGTATATTTCTTTTCTTCCAGGCGGGATGGAGTAGTACCGGGGATAGTTCGTGCTGTTATGTCCTGCCGCCCAAGAAGAATGGAAAGAGTCAATTTTGGGGTCGGGGCCTAGTATAAGCTGTAGTAGAGTCTTATCAAGAGAGCTGTCAGGACATAAAACCGGTAGATACGACAGCATATAGTCACCTCTTTATCTTGCGGGAAGGTGTGTTGGTCCACACCGTCATCCTGGTTAACGTATTCGAACACGGGTATGACTAGGGCAGCAGAGCCATCTCGTAGCCTCTGGAAAACTTCCACTTTAGCCGTCGCATTCAATGTATCTGGCCAGTTCGGCCTCTTCTCCAGCAGAACATCCGTGGCGCTCCCCAAATTCTCAAGCTGCCCGCCAAGTTGTCGAAGAGAACCTCGAATATCAGCCCGCCAGTCGGTACACACAGCGAAATCAACATCAAGCATCATAACAAAGTCAGTCCTAGCGAACAGTCTAGCCACATTTCTCCAGACATTGAATTGTCGTCCGCCTTCACTATCGTCAGATAAGATAGTTTGGTCCCGAAGAGAGCGAGAGTAAGGAGAGTAAGCAAGGTGGACGTCGACGTAGGTAGAGAAATATAGCGAGGAGTGGTATAGCTCGTCTAGTTCACGAAGAGTGTTGACAGAAGGATGATCCTTGGCTAGGGAACCAAAACCCTCGACTGGGAAGGGGATATGAATCGTTACGGAAATCGGTCCTATTTGTATTGGTTAAGGGGTGATCAATGTTTCGATCGGAATGACTTACGGACCTTGATATCTCTCTACTAATTGCTTTAGGACCTTGAAGCGATTTCTGGTCACTAGAGTGGTGATGGTGATGTCATCTTGGTCGACCTTGGAAGAGGCTCGATAGAAATACGGTATAACTTTTGTCGGATGGAGAGTTTCGGAGAAAGCCTTTGAGAGTAGCGTCGCTTGGGAGATGGGGATTGACCTGGCAGAACGAGAGAGGGTGAACGGCCATGTCAAGATACTTCCGGGGATAGAGTCAGAGGCAGAGATGGCTAACAGACGTTCATCGAAGCTGTAGACATGAGAAGCATAGCCCAGTGATAATTTATGACCAGAATGGGCCCAAGTCAGAAGGGATGTCCATCCAGAGTCAACGGCCGAAAGGAGGAAATGCGTCGTATATGTCACTGAGACCAGCATGTAGAGCAAGAGACAGTATTGAGCTAGTTTAAAAGCTGAAGAAAGCATCAGACTATTAATGTTGATTTGCCGAGAAGTGTGTTGTTGGAAACGTTGGTAAAGAGTACGTCGTAGTGCAAGGTCAAGTTACGAACGAAGATAAGAATTCTCAGGCTCTTCCGAAATTGGAAATACTAGTTTGTTCAAGTTGTAACTTCGTCGATATTATATGACGATTCTGAGGACACATATATACATGGACTATTTTCAGAGAGTCGAGAGTATCTCGCAGAACTAATGCCGCATCAAATACAGCTCCTTCGACCTAGGCAAGAGTAACATCCGTCGCTCGTCGCCTATCGATGAAGCCAGGTCTACCTGACATCGGGATCATTGGAGCTTCAAGCTCTTGGTCTTCTTTAACCCTTTCATATAATTGGTAAGTAAAGAAGGGCCTGTAGTTACGGGTTTAAAACATACTGAAGATTGATTGTATACGGCTTTCCGGCGACATCGAACGTTACTTCGGCCGTCCCAGTCTAGTCAAAGTCAAATGAGACCAAGAAAGATCACGATTCAGAGTAGGAGCCACATACCAGTTTATTTTCACCTTCAGAAGGAGCTTGAACAATATCTACAGTCTTGACGTCGCCTTTATTAGACTTGACCTCCTCCCAGAGCTTCTGCCGGAAGTGATCCCGGCAGCATTGCTTTTCCCCTCTGAAACGCAAATCTCCCACTCCCTGCGCTATGAGATCGTCGAATGCAGAATTAAAGTCATCCTCGTCGTCTGCACTGAAGAGATAATCGAGTTTATTCTTGATCCAAATCTCGAAGGGAGGCTGCATAAATTCATTTACGACGATTTCACTATCCTGAGAGGGGATATCAGGGTTGAATGGGTTGAAGGGTGTGAAGGGATCGAAAGACATGGTGAGAGTCGTGTTGATGTGGTTGTATGAGGGAAAGGGTGAGTGGTAATGGGTACGAACCTAATCATTCTATGAGTATATATATGTCCGAGTTTAAGCGAGTTGAAAGGCTAAAGTCGACGGAACTTAACGTCTTGGGGTGGACGCCACTATTTGGTGTTGAGGATTGAATGTATCCGGCGTTTGACGTTTCCGCATTCATTTCAAGTTCGGTTCTTGGAAAACTAAACAAAGCTCCATGAAGCAAATTAAGGTCAAAAATCGAAGGTGTTCAATTATAATAGGAAACATGCATACAGTTGACATGCCTGGGAGAACATGTCTAGAAGTATCTGACTCGAAATGCTGCAAGACAAATCAACGGAGCGGAGTTTCGGTGTGCCGGTTCAGACATACAATTGAAGCGGGTCTGTACTTGACGGAACAGAACTAGAAGTTTATTGTGTATGGAGTCGACAATGGATTCTGGCTCGGAGCTTTAATGCGTATAACAGGAGATAACAGGCAATGACCGGTGAAGCACCGGTGGTAAACGCTTATCACCTGTCTCCAGGGACATATTAGGAACTGGCCTTAGGAGGAGGGAGAGGGATGTGAACTGTGCCGGGCTTGTCCAAGACGACCTGGTCGAGCTGCATGACACGTCTCCCGTCAAACGCACCACCCTTACCGGGAAGGTGAGGTGGGTGCAAACTAGGATCTTGGGCAACACTGCACGAATGATTGATAGTCAGTACTAGGACGAGAAAAGAACAAATTCGGAGTTACTTACACCAGGTTCAGGGACGAAGTGACAGTACTGATCTCAGGTGCACCGAGAACCAAGAACCTCTCGTCAATAGTTGCCTCGAAGAATGTACCGACCTTGCCGGCCTATAAGAGATACAAGAATCGAACTTAGCTCCTATTTACCACTATATGAGCCAAAACCAAAATATTGACGTACGAGAACAGGCTGGTCCTGATCATCAGGAACTTCAACGGTACCGATGAACTTGACTTGGGCAGCAGCTTCGGCGAACTTTTCTCCGTTTATGCTTTGCTTGTATTGGTCCCGCGTGATAGATTTACCATTAAAGGTGATCTTGACGTCCTTCGAGATGAAAGCATCGAACGCTGCATCAAAGTCTGCGGCTTTGACTGCTTGGTAGATTGCAGTGATGTGCTGTTGGGCCCATGTAGAGAGGGGCAACAGGACGATGTTGGATGCCATGATGTTTAGAAGAAGGTAGTTTGAGGAGTGTTGAATATGAAACGTCCCCTAGGGCAATATTTCGTGGTCGTTTATACTGCTCATATCGGCGCCGAGAGGAGACAGGGCGCGCTGAGGTCCTGCCTACAAGTCCCGCTCATCGTCGGATTATTTACGTTTCAATGAACGTAGAGCAGCACTAGTGTACTATAATTAGAATATGCGATGAGTACAGTACTGCAGGACAAAGTGCGGAGATTCCTTAAAAGTACAATGATCATACCGGAGCGCCCAAAGTCTTGATAATTGGCAACAATGCGATGAGGGTTGGAATGAAGGAGTGCAGATGATGCTCTTGCAATGTGTTAAACTTGAGAAGCGTTATAAGTGAATCCCAGAGACATGATGCTGCTAAAGGCAGAGAGCGTAGAGATTCGAATGATTCGAGAGGAACATTACGGGCAATCACCAAGAGTATCTAGAAGGGCACCTACCGCAGCATACTGAGCATTAGGAATCAACTAAGTTAGCTCTCGTTTATTTTGATCCACTTGTAATGATAGGTTCGATATACCTAAAAGCAAATTCACCACTGCACAATTTAGCATCAAGCGGCGAAAACGTCGTACCGATGTAGTGACAGGGTGTTTCCCCCACGCTTCCTACGTATACAGATGACTCGTCTGGACGCCACTATTTGGTGTTGAGGATTACATAAATGTATACTGAGTTCAACGTTTCCGTACCCACTTTCGGCCCGCGAGATAGTTGGACAACGCCCCGTGAATAGGGAATTAAAGACAAAAACCGAAGGTTTTCAACTATGATAGGAAAAATGCATGCAGTTAATAGATCTTGTCAAGTGCGCTGGCACGATCGAGGGCTCGTTTCCGGTTTCAACAAGCTGAGAGCATTGTATGGAAGAAAGAGGAAGCAAGGATCAAGACATTTTTGGACGTGTAGAAGCGAACACTGTCACAAGACCGAAGAATAATGCTTGTGCAGGCAAAGGGTTTGTCAAGAGGTGCTGCTGCTACTTTGTCAGGCTGAGATATAGCGGGGGAGAAGTAGGATTTTTGGTACATATCAGACAACGAGCGAAGCGAGTACGTACGTACGTCATCAGTCCGATAGCTCTTGGTGGCCCCACCTAATATCCCTTGTTAGTGAGGTAAATAATCGCGTGTTTGTTAACATACTTATATCAGCCAGGCCAGACCTTTCAACTGTGCCTTGGAAAGCTACGCGCTCAGCGAACAACGCGAACATCAGGACTAGTTCGGATAAATACCCAGGCATCAACAGCTAGAAATGAAAGGAACACGACCATTATTACGCACTGAACAAGAGACCTCTGTAGAAAAGATGGCGAAATATCGGTCCCTTATCATCTTTGGAAAACAAGTGGTATCCGAGAATAGGTGATAGGTGATAGAGGGAGAAGGAACACCTAACAAGAGCGATGGGGAACTTCAGTGAAAGAGGGGGGCGTTATATACTAGTTGTGTGTACAGATCTGAGATTCCAACCTGCGGGTCAATGACACGGATGATTGGAAGAGCCAGCGAGGCATTGACCAGGACGATGCCCAAGCGTTGGCGTTCCGGACATCCTGATTAGCCGTTCCTGAGCCATTGACATGTTAATGAGTGTCGTTATCGTAACCGTTATTGTGCATATTGCGGTTATAGCAATGAGCTAGAGCGGATCGAGTCACCACAGCGTTGGGTTCTTACATATCCTTTGTCCGGGAGATTCAAGTTGAGATTTCACGTCACGAAAGTCGCTTCAGGTTTTGCAGTGGCCCACGTCTCCAAGGCAATAATATTTTGTACAGACGAGCGGACATTACAGCAGGATACAACAAGTGAAATAAGTGTCTTTTAAGCTTCAAGCTTTAGTGGTGGTATCCAGGATAACGGGGAGACACGAGTGGCAGAACCAAGAGAGACGCCAGAGTGTCACTAGGCACAAGGAAGGATATCATAGCTTGATAGAATGAAAGTTCCCATCTCTATCATCACGTTGAGCATAGTCCGGAGTCTTGTAGACCGATTCCGTAGAATGAGCAGCCGTGCGACGAGAGAATTCCGTGTAGGCAGGAGCAGGCTTGGCCATCGGAACTGGAGGTATTTGTAATGGGAGAAGAGACGGTCCCCCCTTGTATTGCCGGCGAGGAAAGGGTCGGTGCAGAAAGCGCAAGAACATTATACCAGGAGAAGAGCAGTCACATTCATACCCCATGAGGTGTACTTGGCTCCATATGAGGAGGACAACTGATTACGGCCATGGAAAATATTATGAGTATGACATCGATGGAATTACGCTGAGAACTCACGAATAAGGATAACCCCTATTGTACCATTCATGATATCCGAAACCGCTTTGGTCAAGTCAATTGGAGATGGCACGATCCTCGTAGACGAAAGATCTGTGGCGATAGTATGCCACAAAAACACAGTATTGACACCCTGAAGACCACCAGCTAAATTTGGATGTCAATGAGTAAGATAACAAGGATTGTGTAAGAATTGGGAACTTACCGGATATCAATAATATATTGATGGTATAGATAGAAATCTTGATTTCTGGCATGTCGTTCCTCCAGAAGCCCACGAGTTGGCTGGACGAGGAGTTATTTGAGTTCAATACTGCTAACATATTGGATTTGGATGTGGCCACTTACAAAGCAAGAAAAAGAAATGCGCTGATGATATATAACACTATGCTGATGGTAAATGGTCGAATTGCCGGATCAAAGCCGTCTCCGAGTATCAAGTCATTGGACTGAGGGTCCTTGTTGACCGTAAGTAACGCCTTGAGAGGGAATAGGGCAGATATAAGAAATAAACCTGGTGAGGTACGGGCATAAGGTGTTGTCAGCAAACATTTGATGGATAACAGACAGGTTTTAAGTACCGATTGAAAGGAGGTTGAGTAGCCACCATTTGCAGCAGTGATAGTCGATGCGAGGCAGTAGTTGCGTGGTAATGGAGGCATTGTTATTGCACAGGAAGATATGTTGGAGGAAAGGACTAGATGTGTGGCTCACGCACTGCGTGAAACCTGAAGCTTGAAGGCCTGAAGACTAGATTGGGGGTGGTGAGAGGGAAAGAGAACGATAGAGACAGTTTATATACCGTACGCAGGGTGGCTCGCAGTGTGACCGAGACAATGAACACTTGAATATATTTCCGTGACTAGCCTTTGACCAAACCAGAATCATCAAGACAAATCACGTTCATTGACAGTCAAAGGCCGCCATGATTGTCCGACTCATCAAGGCACAAGAAAAGTCAGGTCCTTGGAACCTGGCAGGCGTCTGAACGTCTAACCACCGCCTAGAATAGCAGGTAGACTGCCGGATATATCTCTGCATATCCGCATATAGATGCTTGCCACGTGAGGTTCTCTTTAGACGCCGGTCAGTTTGCCTCACAAGTCGACGTGATCATGACATTTCATTCACTTCTAGCAATGTCATTCCTAGCTCAATCGAGACCTATTCTCTCATCCACCGGTCTAAGTAATGCACTAGGTCTACGATATGTCTCTTCTTCGCCATACGGCCGCACCCACATCTGGAAACACCGTCCACGTACACTTCCGAAACCTTTCGTTCCCCAATTTCCCCAGCTTGTCGTCCGTGCAGATGGCTCTACATACACACACTATACGACCTCACCAAAAAGCACAATGATTCTCACCCGAGATACTTCGAATAACCCAATATGGAACCCAAGTCTGTGGTTAGGTGAAAACGACGAGGAAGATTCCGTGACCGGTCGATTGGGGAGGTTCAACAGACGGTTCGAGGGACTTGGTGGTCACGGGGAGGATGTTGACTGGATGAGCGGTGCGGAGACTTCTGGAGTGCAAGGCGAGGTGGTTGACAAGGTGCCGATGAAGGCGGGTACATCATCTTCGAAGGACAAGAAGAATCCCAAAGGTGGGCGAGTCGGTTGAGTCATCGTAAGTATAACGAATTTTTCATCGTGTGTAATACTCATCTATTGTAGATAGAAATCGCACATAGAGTGCCCTCGTGGTCCTCGCGCATCGCTGCTACCTGGTGCAAACCACGTACTGTTGCAACGCTCTACTACCTTACATATAGGCAGCATGTTAATTCAGATAGAAAATGTCCTCCTGCGGAATACTACTCTGACTGGTGGCACAAAAGCCTCGCTGCACAATTGTGGCACTATTCCTTCACGACGGTTCAACACATTACTGTAAGACTACGGTTCGTCTATTTATTCGATCTCTCTCCTCCACTGGGTATAGATATACCCGTACCAAAGACAAGTCAAGCTGTGGGGACGCGAATGAACTTGTCAACATTACAATTCGTGCATTTGACTGGCTAATTATATCCAAGAAGTCTACCGCATAGCACCTCATCAACTGGCGGTCATTAACCCGTCCGTTACACCAGATTGGTGAGCTACAGGACTAGGCTCAAGTTGCATCTGTGAATCTTGAGATACGGAGTAATGCAGTTCAGATCAAAGTCTTACCAATGGTATGACACATCGATTACTTTTCATCCCGGATTCAACGAGCTTCTCCGTTGTCTCCATGGCAAGACTGTTAGCAGATCCCCACTGCCAACGCTTCTCGAGCCGTTTTTGGAATTTCTCATATTCCTGTTCGAGCTTCTTGAGAACTACTGGTGCAGGAATTGTTGTAAAAGCCAGAGCTATTGGGATTTTCACGGTATCTGAACCCTTTGTAACCTCCAAAATACGATGTTTTCCCAAATACGAAATAAGGTCATAGTAGAGTTTGGCAGAGCCTACCCGCTCCATATTCTTCTCGTACAGGTCCTGTAGACGGGACTTGGAGCATTGGCGCATGAGCACCTTCGCCGCAACCTGTGCTTCACTTCTCCGTGCAAGGCGCATTGCAATAAAGAAGACTCCGAGGGCATTTGATGAAACATGGCTCATCATCTTCTTCAGTGCGACCGCCTGAATGTCATTCGCGAACCGGTATTTCGTTGTTAAGCCGTACACTTCGAGATCTTGCTCGAGGGAGTCAATGTCATACATATCTTTCATCTGCTCAAGAAAATGGGTGAAGCGGGTTTCTCCCAATGGATAGCACAATTGAAGGAGTTTCACGAGAATGATCCCATACTCGTTACACTCTACAACTGGGGTACCATTGTCTGAAATGATATTGGTTGTCGCGGTGAAGAGTGTATTCGTAGATGAAATGATATTCAAGACTGCACGGTGGACATGAATATCGATATTATCCTTTGAGCGTAAGATGACGTCCGGGTGAGCATCGTATACAGTGCCAATATCGATCCTCATCATATTGAAAGGTTCTTCCACCGGACAACCATCTCGACTACTATCCCCAGAATCCCCTTTGTTCCCCAACGGAGGGTAACACAAACAATCATCATTGGTCTCGGAGCATGTATACAGCAGAAATCTGCGGAAGGATCCCGCAGAGATCTGGTCCATTTCCTGACGATAACTCTTGGATACGACTTCGTCGTAAGGGAGGAGTAAGCATTCATTCCTCCACATATTGGCAGCAGCTACCGCGTCAGCTTCCAAACGAAGCTGGACAGCAATTGCGAACATGCGGGGAGGGTCTGCTTCACCAAGAGTATGGAGCTCTTTCTTCACATTCCATACTGCCCTGTCCATATCGTACTTGATCGCAGCATCTAAGACCTGGTGGACATCGGATAGATCGGATAGCGGGGATGGAGGTACGATGGGATAACAGAGGCGGAGAAGGTAGTCTAGTGTTCTGCTGTTCTCGGAGACAGGAATGACTGGATGGTTGCACTGTGATGGCTGTTCAAGTGATAGCATAGTACGGAAGAAGGAGGAAGAGAGGATCAGAACCTCTTTAGAAACATAGAAGGAGACATTGTCACAGGATAGAAGTATGATGCTCGTACACGATATAGGTTTATCGAAAGGTGCCGCTGCTATGGTATCAGAGCAAGACATGGCGGGTTAGAAGGATGTTACACGTTGGTTCATGGCTTATCGAGTTCACTCAGTAACGTTGTAATTTCATAGATGGTTACGTAAGGACGTAAGTAGTGCCAGTGATAATATTACCTCGGACGGCCCACTGATTCAAGTTTAACTTTGGCAAGGCTGCGAAGCAACATTGTTATTCAAGATCGCCGAACACACCTTTACATTCTCTAATGTACCTCTCTATATCACTGCTCAAGCATCTCCTCTTTTCAACATGACGGCCACTCATTACGATGAATCCGAGTCGAACGAGTATTCTTTGTACCAATCGCCTCGATCATTGTGTACGATTATTGAGTGGCGACGATTGGAGTTAATTCTATATCCATCTACGTATAGTAATATATGATTGAGCTGAGTAGAGGGAAAATAATAGATAACTTGGACTCACGGCTAGTATTGCTTCACGGCCTGAAGCCCTTGCTTTAGAGCATCAGAATGTTTCAATAAGGCATAATAGTGTCTTGCGGTGCCGCCTATGTTCATTTCTGGAACTCTCCTAGTACAAATAGATATTTCGTCCAGCACTACGTCGCGAGCAGCACGTTTCGCCTCCTCGGTCCAGCCATTCGAGCTGGCTACCATATATACAGTAAGCGAGTCTGCTGCGACATTCGATAGCCACCGTGACTTGGCCGCGAATGCAATACCACGCATATTGTAAAATTGTGCGGCGTGGAACAAACGCAAATCATCGTCTACGTGGAGCCTGCGTGCTGTATGGTCAAGAGGGACGTAACACGCTCGAACGAGTTTGGTTAAGACGTCCGTAGGATGCTGGAGTTTCACCATTGGAATTCCGTTTCGTCGAGGACAGTCAGCTTCCTTCGACTGGGATAGGATGGAGGAGGCCGAGGCGACTCGAAGGAAAATTTTATGTGTGGGGATGATAATGCCGTCAGATGATTGTAAGAATATGTCTGCTGGATAATCGGTAAGAATAGCTTGAAGTTCCGTGGATAGGTCCCAATGACTCTCGTCATCATTCTGAGCGTTTGTATCTACGGAGGTGTCGCACACACAGAACGGTCCACCGTCGTCGAAACAGATGTGTCTGAGTAAGCGATACAGATAGATAGCTGGCAACTGTCCGAAGTCGTCGCTATAGATCTGTATCCCAATACGCACAAAGTCTGCGTTGGTGGGGGACGGTTTGCCCCAACCTGCAAGGTTATAGCTGTTTCGAAGCAAATTAGCAGCTATCTGTGCTTCGTTCTCAAGGTTTTGTCTGCAAGAGAACATATACATTTGCACGGGACTCTTAGATCCCTCACGTATGAAGTCATCCCTGGCGATTTCTATCACCGCCTCTATCTCGTATTTGAGGGCAGCTATCAACGTCCTCTCAGCGAGAAAGAGCGATGACAGCTGTTCTGGATTGGGGTGTGGATAGCAGATGCGCAGGATGTAATCGAGCACTCCGCTCTCCTCGGGAACAGGGATGATAGGGAGCCCCTCGGGACTGAACTCGTCTTCAGTAGTAGAGTCTTGATCGGATACAGGAGCGGGTGCTGGTTGTGGGAGGGAGAAAAGTGTATCAAAAAAAGGAGATGCGAGTTTGAGGACCTCTTTGTAGACATAAAAATCGACGTTGTCACAGGATCGTAGTACGGTATTGGCTGTCGTATCATCGAACGGTGAGTGTGCAATACTTGGAGGAGCTGTCATCCTACTAGTAGGTGTATAGGAAAAGGTGTGGTTAACGACTCCGAGTCCGATTCCAAGATTGATTGTAGTAGATTATATAAAGAACACGAGGATGCCGCGACTCACGAGATGTATTTGAACGCCAAAAGGCAAATTAGGCAATAGACCACTGGCAGTTGAGTGCAAGAACAATCCAGATATGGGTGAGACGAAGCCATAAACTATACAGATTAGAGGATACTAGTCATTTCGTTGACCTAATGCTTATAGAGGGTATTTCTGGTGTAATAAAGGAAACGGAAAGTGTACACATGTCGAGTCGCTTTGAACTGTATCGGATCAATTACACAGCCACATACATCAAAATCACCACTTACGCCTAGTAACAGGTAGTAACCCCGGACTGTCATCTACCTGCTACTACTGCCCTTGCTATTACGCTAATACTCCCTGATACTTCAATTTGATCCAAATTCGCAAACCTCTCGTAAGTATCTACCTCCTGGCTTGGACTTAGGATCACTTTTCGATTTCCGACTAGGCAGCTTCAATCGCTGACAGATAGGAGACTCTGTCAGTCTAGACCTCTTGGGAGCATAGAATAACCATGTAGCTGGCGTACATGACTACCATGTCTCGTAGCGAATGCATAAAAGGTCAATATACACCCTGTTTCGTTAGCTATATTCCTTTTCGTTCCTCTCTAACATGTCGCTCGCCAAAGCCATTTCCCGGTCGTTACAAGTCATTCTGTCCACTCAGACTGTTAGTCGCAGTGAGGGTAAAGTTATCCAAAATAATCTGAACAGATTTGACCCTAACAATATCAATCGGCTCAGTGGCTTCTGCTGCGTTGCTGTCCTACGACATTTTTCTAACCTTCGGTGACGAGGTGTGTCATACTTCTCTTATCAATCAATCCGTTTATAACTGAGAGACTTATCCCAAAGGTTGAATTTGTCTGGCTGTACGTCACATTTGTATCGCTATATCCTCTGACTCACGCTTTCTTCACTGCACTCCAGGAAACAATGGTCGCTTGCGAAAGCCATGTACATCTCTGCGCGTTATATCCCGTGGATAATCCAAATGTATGTCCCATCAATGACAGTCTTCTGATACGACTAGGGGTCACATTGACGATAGGGTTTTGCTAACGGTCAACGTTGACGGAACAACCGGACTCTTGTTCAAAATGGAGGATTGTATGAAATGGGTGATTGTACAAGCCATATTTCTGCAGCTTACAATTACCATCGTCGATGTCATTCTCATAGCAAGAGGTAAGATTTCGATACTAAAAGATAGGACCGGAATTAGAAATGAAAATTACGACAACAGTTTATGTCCTATTCCAGAGAAACAAGCCACTCATAGGAACACTCATCTCCCTTTTGTTTATAGAAATCGGTTATATGACCTTCGTCCTCGCTCATGTCGTATCGAGACTGACATTTGATGATAATTGTTTCGTTATATCGTCCCCATCATTCTTTGTCTCATATTGGTACGTGGGTACACCTCTTGACATACTCGCGACTTTCCCACTTTGTTTTACAATTGTAGGATCGTTGCCTTATTTTATCAAACACTTCTGTATGCTCTCACGTTGTACAAATTCATACAACACATAAGGAGTTATAAAGGGGGCTTGAGGCGATCGTTTCTTCGATGTTTTATTGAGGATGGTACATGGGCTTTTACCCTTATATTTGGTACGTAACTGTGTCTTCTTTTTTTCTATCACACTAAACTAAAGCCGTATATTTCCAGTTACCTTGACGCTGAACTTGATGTTCTATAAGTTCGTCCACTCACCATTAACAGGAATATTCTTCACGTACGTATGTCCTTACCAAGACGATCTGTGACTAATGACATCCATTTTAAGATGGCTATTTACTGTCCTCTCGATGTCAGGCTCTCGTCTTCTGCTTAACACGCGCAGGTTGGCATATACATGGCTCGTCGTTGGAGAAAGATCTCTTGCTCCCTCCTTCAGTGGTTTGAGATTCAAATGTGAAGAGTTTAATACTATTGACATTTAGTAGACCCATTTGTCAATACTTCATTTATTTCTTACTATCGAACTACAGTGATCGCCCAATACTAGGTTTTTCATGTGCATAACACATGTACCTCGGATTATGCATGACTTTCTCAAACTACGACACTTGCTATACCTGGCTGCAGATCACCAGCCTCGTGACGTTAGAACACGACTCGGGAATGAATGCTTCCTTCTCGCAGTACTCTCACCACCCTCACATCGACGACAATGGCTGTTTGCGCCAAAGCACCATTCGATCATGTTGCAGCATCTGTGGTACTACGCACCAGTGACAAGGTTGACTTCCACGTCTTCAAAGAGATTCTCCTAGTTGCGTCCCCCGTTTTCGAGACGATATTCTCCCTGCCGATGACACCTACCGCTGATAACGAGAAGGAGTTCAAGGGCGGTATACCAATTGTTGTGGTCGAGGAGGACGAGGAGTGTTTAGATTATCTCCTCCGCCTTTGTTACCCGTTACCCGCGCCTCCCTCGCCTATCTCGGTTTCTGTCGCTGAGAAGGTCCTGAAGGCGGCTACCAAGTATGAGATAAAGAAGGTTATAGGGTTAGTACAGTCTGAGTTAATATCATTTGGGAGCTCAGACCCGTTTCGACTCTATACCTTCTCATGTATGCTCGGTTTCGAATATGGTGCCGCACATGCCGCGCGTCTGCTACGCACAAAATACACACCCGTAGAAAAGGGATTTGCGAGATTGATCTCGAACGTTTTCCGTCCCACCATAAACGAAAGCCGCTTCTGCGAACTCGTTGATACTATCATCAGCAACTCTCCTGGATCGTTGTTGTCCCCGGGATGTCTGTTCCGCCTCGTACGTTTCATCTGCCTGGGGAGTTACACCTCCTTTTGCAACCAAGATGGCATAAAGCAAGGATCCTACTCGCAGTCTAATATCCTTTTCTCGAATCGTGATTACACGGATGCCCATATTTTCACACTCTATCCACATGATGCCATTATTCGATCCTCTGACATCGTGGACTTCCCCGTCCACCGACTTATTCTCCATATATCTCAAACTCACTGGTCTCAAGAGGATGACCTGGAAAGAGTTCCCGTCATGCGCGTCCAGGAGAATAGTTCAGTCATACGACTGCTACTATACCTGTGCTATAATTTCGCAGACGTACCTACAGAAGCCTTCTCTCCAGAAGAAGGCATACGCTTATGGACACTCGCCGTGAAACTGGGTATGGAGAAGATTGCAAATCAGATCAAATCATTTCTTCTGTCATTCGTTGACACTAACCCGCTACTTGTTTATTTCGTGGCATCCTCATGCAAATGGAAAGACGCGGCTGTACATGCAGCTCAGCGATTTGCATTGAAGGGGGACCCCCTCATGGATGGCTATATTCAGGAAATGGACTCGTTCGCCACCCTCGACGCGTACAAATCCCTTATTCAATATTACCACCGTGCAGCCATAGCCCAATACAAAATTATTTCGGACATATCGCCTGATCTACCCTCTCCTCGTCTCGGAAAGCAATGGTATGATATGTCATTGGTCCGACCAGTTGCAATTCCAGCGGGGCTCGTACTGCGATTATTAGCTGATAATAAAAAGAGCGACAACTCGGACGCACATTACATTCGCTCACAATCTTACGATCGGGAACCTCTCGCATATGGAAAACATCTGGCACCAGTGTCTGCCTCGTTGAATAAGATACTGGAGAACGTCGTATCTAATGTATGTCAATTTAGTTAGGATCGGTCGGTCTGATTGTACTAATACTCCTTCTAGGTGAAGTTTGAAACGTAATATGATTGCTCTCAGAGTCTCAAGGTATCCGATAGCAACAACATTGGGCTGAGCCATTCTGACGGAGTATACCGAGCCGTAGAGCATTATGTGTATCATTCTGTTTTTCTAAGTGTTCTATTTTAAAAAAAATCTCCCTAATGACGGACAGGCTCACTCAAAGGGTCGGAGATCGTGACCCTACGCGCTTCTGGTCAATAGTGGAGGTCAAAGCTGTCATTCAATCTAAGGATCGGCTGTGCTCTGATGACTTACAGAGTAAGTAGTACACATTCTTCAACATCGATGCATGCATCGCCAGAGGTACATAAGATTTCTGATCCTGATACAAATCAATCTAGACAATTATCTATAATTGGAAGGTATAGCTATTTTGATTAGTGGCGTGGAAGTTGTTATATACCGGGTTTGGATCGACTATCATCCGAAGGGATGTGTAGTCAGCAACTGAGACTAATGATTTGTAAGGTATGAGTATCCATATGTCAGCTACCATACACCTTGCCCTACAAATAATTACTGTATGTGGTATGCTATAGTAAGATTACTAATATATGGACGCTAATGTAGTGTATGACACGTAATGATAGGTTTCTGCACAGAGTTTAACGGGTTACCTACAAGGATAGTTTAAGTTATAAGTACATTCATACCACTCCCTTACGTGCCTTGGATGACGACGCTGAAAAATATTGGTGTTCGGTTTGTCAGCAGGACGGGTTGTGCATGACACGATCGAAGCAAGATCGATTATCCTCGATTACCCTAGTTCACGCGAAGTGCAATGTGTGAACTTGATCAAGTTGATGGTTGCCTCTCTTTCTTTTGGCATTGAGATTTGGACATCTTGAGCCTTCGGTTCAATCTATAAATAAGAATGCATTTATTCGACATCCTTTTCACCAAACACTTCCCATCGTCTTCCCATACACATAAGCCTTCCCAGTCGCCTCGAAAATCCCCACCAAGATGACAATCCACATTTACGGTGTTACCTTCTCTACCTGCACTCGTCGAGTTGCTGCCGTAGCCAAGGAGGTCGGTGTCGAGTACGTCCTCCATCCGATCGATTTTTCCAAGGGTGAGCACAAGGCCCCCGCCTTCCTCGAACACCAGCCCTTTGGTCAAGTCCCTTACATCGTCGACGATGCCAACGATAACTTCGAGCTTTACGAGAGCCGTGCCATTGGTCGTTACCTTGTTCAACAATACGGTGCCAAGTCGGGTCTGATCCCCACCGATGCCAAGAAGTTGGCCAAGTTCGAGCAAGCCGCTAGCGTCGAGGCATCTAACTTCGATGTCCATGCTGCTACGATCGCTTTCGAGAAGGTTTTCGCGCCGTAAGTAGACAGTACTATCGAATTGAGAGCTGCTATATCTAACATTCCATTTGTAGAATGCTAGGTCTTACCGCCAACGAAGAGACCCTTGCGAAACACGTTGGCCTTCTCAACGCTAAGCTCGAAGCCTACGAAGTCATCCTTAGCAAGAGCAAATATCTCGCTGGAGATGTGAGTATTATTTAGTTACTATCTCTTCCTCTGAATGTAACTGATTGTCAACCCAATAGGAAATCACCCTTGCTGATATCTTCCACCTTCCCTACGGCTATGTCGTTGCCAATGCTGGGTTTGCCGACACCCTTGTGAACGAGAAGCGTCCCAATGTCACTAGGTCGGTTTTAGATGTCTCGCTCATTTATTGTCTAGTCTTTAACTTCTCCATTTTAGGTGGTGGAACGAGATCGTTTCCCGCCCCGCTTGGCAAGCAGTCAAGGACGGAGCTTAAATGCTCCTCCCAAGCCAAGTTCGATCAAGGCAATCAAAACAATGTAAATAATACACGAAAAAATCATCAATGCATACGGCAGGCTTGTATAAATATGACTCTACCACCGTTTATGTACTCGAAAGGATGTGTGTACAGATTGGTCCCAGATAAAGTACCATCCGGGTCGTAAAGGAAACGAATGTATGACATCGTACCATTTGTGATACAGACTCATACAGCCATGGTATGGTTCCCATATACACTTTGAGACATGGTCCGCAAGTCAATTTGAATTCGGTCATTTGTGAGAGGCGTTCCTATTTTAGGCTAGATATCAAACTTACGAGCAGATGTCAATCGATGACCGTAGGGTCGCTCAGTCAATGATTCTCACTTCTTACTAGGGCTGCTAAGGACATGCCGCGACCATTTCGACTGTTCTACTCTAGGAACTCACGCTACTAGAAGGCAGAACGATGTTCGGCCTGTAGGAGACAAGATATCGTAATACATCATTCGAACCTTGGATCGACATGGAAGGTGCTACAGTGTCTCCAGATGCTAAACTTGCTTTTTCTGCTCTTATCCTAGTTTTTTCCCTGTTATATAAGCCCTTTTTCCCGAGAGCTTGAGAGGGAGATATGTCGGACCTTCAGGTCTATCTGGTATGCCGCCCTGAGATAGCACCCAGCAGCTCACCGCATGCGCTATATCCGTAGAGAGAGTTCTAAGCATCTTGACATGCATTTGAAATGTATTATATTAAATGTCATCGCGGAGGGCGGGCTTCTTCGTAGCGAAGCTGACAGGTTATGCCTACGTTCTTCAATTTGTCAAGAAAGGGCCGCACGAAGGGGAGGCATTGTCTAAGCTTCCAAGGACGATAGAGTTCTGAGGATTAAAGATATAACAACTCGTAATCTAGAGTGTCTCTTTTCGTCATATGGAAATGATTCCACCAGCAATCTAAGGATTGATTTTCTAGACACCCGCAAGGTAAATATAATCATTCACATCCACAATTTCTCAGCACCATTTGGTGATACACAGATCGTATCAACAATTATATAACAAGTCCAAACTCCCAGTCTAAAATATTAAGCTGTCATGCCGAGCGTAGTCTACGTCGAATGGTTCTCTTCTTGTCATCGCACGAACCAGTAACCAACGAACAGCGCTGTGCATCGCTCGTGCATCTCGTTTACAAGACGACGATGCCGAGAATATCCACGATAGCGAGGACCTTGGCAGAGAGTACCAGCTTGAGCAAGGCGAAGATGGAGAGGCCAGCGGTGGGGATGCTGTAGCGGTAAAACAATTAAATCAACGACTGCTTCGCGACACAATGATAATACGCACCCTTTGCCAACTTTGGGCCCGATTCCAGGGTGCAAAACCTCCAAAGCGGAGAGCCAAGCACTTAGGAAGACATCAACCTTCCCGTTCAGAAACACGTCGAGGAGAGGGAACTTGGAGATAACAACAACTAATTTCTATGAATAAAAGTTAAATTCATGCGACCAGCATTCCGCAAGAGGTAGCACATACGAGAACAATATCCACGACGACATCGACGACGATGACGACGTCAACGTCAGCAATAACACCGGGCTTCTTGCCCTTGAAATGGTTGGTGGAGTCGGTGAAAGCAGAGGTAAGTTGGTTGAAAGAGGAGTCAGTATTGGACCCTGTGGCAGCAGCTTGACCTAAATAATCGCGATAATGTCAGGGAAAAGAGTGAAAAAATATAATGAAAATATACAAGACTCACTCAATTGGTCAATCAAAGGAGTCACAGTGGATTGGAAGCTTTGAAGATCGTTCACCACGTCAGTGCTCTGCCTCTTGGCAATGTCGGCAACACCAACGGGGGCGACGGCAGGGGAAGCGAATGCAGTGGCTGCAATGCTGAAGGCAGCGAAGACGGGGAAGATTAGTTTAGCAGAGAAGAACATATTGATGATAAGGAGTGACGAGTCTGCTGTGGATTGGAAGATACGCTATGATCCTGTCGATGAGAGCGTTGGGTTGAACCAATGCTACTCGCATCCTTTTATACCTTCAACGAAGGTGTGTATATGGTCCCAAAAGAATATACCTCTTGTGTGAATTGTGAGATGAATGATCCGAAAGACGTTGAATATGACGCCTTTCGCGTATCTTTGCCTTGGAGGACATTTATTCCTTTGTTGGGGCTAATTCATTCGTAGCTGTATGTGTAAAATGCGCGAAGATCTGTCAGTCGCAACTGTCAAAGGGTGCAGAGGGTTCGAGGATAGGGAAGATCTAAGGGACTGTGATCTAGCACATAAAACCACCGAGGTGAACTCTCGAGATATAGCATAGAAATGGCTGACGGAACAATCAATTCCCTAAACGGGAATGAATGAAGAAAAGACGTCCTTCCATGGGATTCAGGCGTAACCGAGAAGGGTGCCAATGCGGTCCTAAGCATTTCTCAGAAGACTAGAATCTGTCATATGCCTTCTTCATGGGCCAGCGTTCCGTGTACCAATGTGGTAGGGTTGGAAATAGAAGCAGGATAACCTGAGGCTTTGAAATGTCCGTCGATGTGCCTTGGAGCGTAGCAAGCTCATGCTGTGAACACAACGTCGACTCCCGTAGACAGGCAGAGCGCTGAAGCAGTTCGAGGGAACTGGAAATGTTCCTCGTACGACAAGACCTACTACCGAGGAAGACCGTGGAAGGTGTAACACGAGGTTAAAGCTTTCTCAGATAGACTGAAACGTTATTGTTACACTTCTAGAATAAAGGACGTCCCGGGGCATACCTATAGTCTTGTGGTATGAAAGCTTGTGTGATTCTAACTGTCTTCGAGAGAATAGAAAGATAGCCGGATAGAGAAAGAAGCGGAACCTTTGTTCGGAGGACAATGCATTGATAGAAAGGATGGGATGTTCCATCCAATGGAATCGCTCCTTCAAGCCGTTCAATTGTCATATTCGCGACGCGGTGCACATCTCGCTGCCAGAAGCCAGAAACGCAACATTGCCAAGGATTTGCATTATCAAGGATCCAGGAGAATCATCAGCGTCAAGAAGATGAACGAATACCTTGCGGGATGACATGATCGGATTGTGGAGCAACGAACAACAATCTAGAGCTGTTGGAGCAGAAGCGTTGACAGATCGCCTCGCAGTCCCTGTTACGATGAATGATCGTCTGTTCGACCGCGTTCATGGAGTACTAAGTAAGCACGGTCCTTGTACACCCTAGGTACCGCGCCATGTGGACAGCTCATGTATAGGCCTTAGGAGTAAGGTCTCTCCTTGCGGCTACCTTTCAATAAAGCCTCATAGTGAGAAGAGCTAGTGTCTAGATACGGACCACAGTAAACTCACAACACATATATTCCTGACTTCAAGGAATCTGTATCCTTTCCTTATGGCGAGTTCGTAGAGGACCTGTCATGTACAGGACCGAGATTCGTACAGTTGCTACCTAGCCACAATGTTGGAACTCAATACGGGGATCACAGAGGGCGTTGGAAGCACGGGTAACATTAGTTGATGACATTGAAGGGTGAAAGAACGAACCTTTAAATGACAACTTCCTTCGGGATGAGCCGCTTTCGAGGAAGATTTTCGCTGAAGGTCAGACCTTCGCTGCGCACCTAGTACGGAAGAGATATCGCGGTGTGAGGTTGACCGTATAGATAACATCAATATAGATAGGTAGATTCTGACCGAAACAGCGAGCCTCGAACCTTGGATCCAGGCCACACAGCCAACGAAGATATAGAACCGTCTAGAAGGTACAGTGCATCAACGTCCTCGAGATGGAATACGAAGAGAAACTAGGTTGAGATATGGAGGGTACAACATCGTTGCCTTCAAAGCATCCCCCTACACACCCCACGTTCGTTGTGGAGAGAATCTTGTAAGGATACATGCGACCATACATTGGTTAGTTCCTTAAGACGTATGCATCGGAGCTAGGGACTGGGAGGGTGTTTCCATAATATGCCAGAGTAGACGGATGATCATGAGGGAAGAGCAGTTTATTGATCGGTTCAAGTTCGAGAGGCCAGTTAACCTTGCTGAAGTCCGTAGAATCTGAGAGGTTGGCTTAGCAAATTATCCAGCAGTATTACTTACTCTTCCACTTCGTCATCCCGCGACTCGGACGACACAATTGCAGGTCAAGCTGCACCGCGGTGATGATAGAATCGGTGTCACGCGCATGACCGTGCAGCGTAACGCGTCACATAGACTCGTCGTACAGTGAGTCCGTGACTCAAGTCACGATTGTACCACTTCGAATGTACGCGACCAGAAATTCTGATTATCATACTTAGTCTCTTGAGTAGATAGACGCATAGTAAAAGAATTATGAGCTGGGTGGATATGTTTTTACAGCAGAAAGTCCAAATTGCAGATCGCATTCGTAGACTGCAGCCCGTTCGTATAAGCAGTAGCTTTAGTAATATGCGGCTCGGTCTTCCGATATAAATATCATAAATATCACCTAGACATCCCTTACAAACTATCGAAGTTATACCATACTCATCAAAGCAATCGTGGCGAGTACGAATGCAGACAGAATACCGGGAACCTGTGCATGTTCAAGAGCAGCAGAATTGTTTCCCGTTGTAGAAGATGATGGACTCGGGCTACTTCCAGAACTAGTACTCGTCGTAGTAGTGTTGGTTCCATCACTGGTGGTATAGCTTTTGACAGAGACACATTTCTCAGTACGCTTATACAGTCTATTGTGTTGGACGGATGAAAGGACATACGTATAATTCACTAGCGAAAATATCGTGGACGGTTGGAAAGTCATGTTCCTATTCGGAGAGGGCCCTTTAATCGTCAAATTTACTGTGTGCTCCACATTCGGATCCAATCCAGCTGTGGAAAAGAGAGTAAAACAATCGAAGGGAATAGTCCCCGGGCGCGCCCCGTCTGCGTCAGTGCTGTTACCGTCAATGGTGACAGTGAACTCCGGTGACTCGGAGTCAAGAAGAGCAGTTATGTACAACGCAGAGCCTAGATTGGGTGTCAGAATATCGGGTCGTGATGAAAACAAACATGGTGGGGCACCTTTGAATTTCCAGGACGCGAAACCGTCGGCACTTTGGCCCATAGCGACTGAAGATGTGCACATTGAAGGAGCGTTGTAACAACCTGCCAGAAGTTACTTGCTCTTAAGTTTTTTAAGAACGCGATGTAAGTAGACTCCTACCCTACCTGGCTGCCCAGGGCTGACTTTCCCATCCGGATCGATCTTACAAATGGATGCATCACCAGCCCCTCCTCCAAAAGTGATTTGCGACGTGTTGTTACTGCCGACAGTAACATTTTGTGCACTTGCACTCAATATGATACCTGGAATAAAGAATGTGATCAGTGGGAGGATAGCGAGTATCATGGCTTAAGTCAGAGGTATCTAAAATTCAAAGGAGGGTAAAAGAGCGAGGGGTAGAGTATTCTAGTGGTTCTACATAGACATCGTCGCAATCTGTTGCTCTTTTTATATGTACTGATGGAGTACCCTATGAGAAACCAAAAAAGACGGAGTAGTGCCCCCGACGTGAGAGATTGTGTGTAGATAGTGTAGATGTAGAGATGCTATGTAGATTAGCATATTGTTTGGGTCGGACCAGTCAATATCGGCCCACGTGGCTCCCACATGGTCATCAGCTCCGTTAACTCCATTAACGCCTTGACATTACTGAATATTGCGATTCTGATACTTGCACCACGACTTACCCTCTGCTAGTGGCACGAGTGATTGCTTTTTTCAAGAACCTCGGTACTAACTCGATATACAAAGTTATGAGCCATGGTGCTTGATGATATATTCCTACTTTCGACAACCCAGACCCAGGCTATGCGTGGTCCTCGAGGCCCCAGCGTGAAGAAAGCCATACTGTCTACACGCAGTTTTATCTCGCACAAACAGCGTTCTGCACTTTCATATCCCAGCTTCCATTTATGATCAGGATTCAGCTCGTGTGACGTTCATGTGTTTCACGCGACGAGAATGTTCCCTCTCATACAGCTTAAATTCCTGACACCACGTAGCGTCGGTTCTTGTCGAAACCGATAAACTGATGGATCATCTCACCGATTTGAATGGGATGGAGTCATTCCTTACTATAGGAATACCTCCTCCAGATAATGGTCAAAGCGAAATTCCCTCCGTTTCTCACAAGAATCTAGTCTCGTATGACGATGTCCCGTTGACACAGGAACCTGTTACTGAGCCTTTGAGACTTAAACGCAGTGCGTACGGTTTCTCGTTTATATACTCAGAACTATCAAATGATACTTATAGAGCACTCCTTTCGGTTATCCAGAATCTGCGATCTCCACTAACGATGGTATCGAACCTACTTGTTCTTCATCGGGCCTGCAAGATTTATTCCGCGATGTGGATAGCCTCCGAGACCTGTTTAATAGCTTTAATTCAGAAGGAAGTTCTGATGAGCATAGCGATGTAGAAACAATGACGTCTTCCCATTCTGGTAAGTATCTACAATGTTAAAAGTGGATCAGAGTGTAACTTGATGGTACCGAAGTACCCGACGCTACGAATCGACCGAGCGAGAGTCACGACGTACATGAGGCTCCCATCGTGTTTACTCCCGTGGCCGATCACCAGCTAGTAACTAGCGACCCCTCAATACAATGCAAAAGTGTCCATTGTCTCGCAATGCCTATGACCTCGTCACCGACGGATTGCACAAAGGACCTGGATGATGGAGCAGTTATTGCTTCAAATTCACTGCCATTGCCATCCGAGGAGATGACATTGCCAAATCGAGAAAGCATTGTGTCAAATCGGGGTAAGTGGAATAATCATTCATTTTCTGACCCTCATGCCATCCTGACGTGCGGTGCTCTTTCAAATTCATACAAAATCACATGTATTGCCAGTACTAGAATCCCCTCTGCCCCAGCCTGTCATTGAAGACAATATTCCTGAAAGCCGAGTCGGCCGAGCTAGCCGTTCTAGTCATCATTCGACGCGCAGCTCTGAACAGCCCACACTTGTCCCTCAAGCTAATCTGCAGTCGAAGCACCAAGGCTCAAATACGAACGAGTTCAATGCATTGGGACCATCACCAATTGCTACAAATACTCATACATGGCCTCCCAGTCATGACGAACTAAAAGGGCAACAGCGTGTACAATGCTGGGCAGGTTTTACTCACTTCCTGGCTCAATGGTGTTGCTGCTGCTGCTGACTCCGAGTCGCGCTTGATAGTCGATGCAATGCCATTTATTGGGACCTAATGTAAAGATGTATAACCCAGCTACGATAACTAAGCTGCGAGTCAGCATGATACTTATCTTGTAACCCTACCAGCATCGTATTTTTCTTAAATCAGGAAGAATCCTGTGTCGGTGTATCAGTGTGCTATGCTCTGTACAATGTGTTACATGTTCCAATGCTCAGATCGCAGCTATGACCCAAATACTATGATTTCGATACCAACAAGACATTTTACAGTACGTTGAGTTGAACGGTACCGCATCTGAGACGATTGTCCATGTGTGTTTTTCCCTCACTGAGGATCGGCGTCCTGTGCTAAGGCTTCTTTTTGAATGCACGACTTGGTCATAGCGCCGCCGAAGAATGGAAATCAACATAAGGGAGAGGGGCAGCACCCATAACCACATGTAGACATCCCGGCGGAATGGTTCCTGGTCAGATCTAGCTTTCCGCTCCGAAGCCTGATAGTCGGACCCGTCGACTTAGTAGCCGATATATTTTCACCGACGAACATTTGAATGCGTCCATCTCATATTAGCTTCAAGCTTCAAACCGAATACATCACGTATGAGTATCACTGTCAAGACTGGGTTCGGAATAGACCCGCTCTGAAAATTAACAGTGCGGACGGATCCTTAACACTGGCTACCAGGGCCAAATTTGGGGGGCTCAGGACAGCGGCCCTCGGACTTACCATTGGATAGCAATTCGCCTCGGAGTGACTATATTCGGTTTCGGGCTCTAACAGCAACCTGCATCTATGCACCGTGGTCATGTTGCCAATAGTCCCATATGCTTGATATGTTTTTGGTCCTGATGTTGATGACACCGCCGTCAGGTTAACCCACTGGCACAATAAGCAAAGGTCAATATGGAGCGGCACCAGGACACATACGCTGAATCACAATGATCAACATGTGTTTCAGCTATCATAGTAGTAGAACACACCTATCATCGTGTTTGTGAGGAGGGTTCTGCGATTCACATGTCAGTCATATTGTGCTTTAGTTCCAAAATGTAAATCCATGATAAGTTACTACTTCTAAGCCATCTGTATCAAATCGCCCATTAAATTTCCTTTCAGTAATGTTGTAGCTTCGACAACAAAGTAAAAGAACACAAAATAATGATCCTCACTCAATACATAGATGTTAAGAGTAATAAGCATGATCTACAAAGTCAACTAGGAGCCTCGCGGGTTTTACATCCGCGATTGAGGATCGATCGGACTCACCTACAACCTGATGGTCAGAGGCTCCTCCACAACGATGCTGGAACTTCGACTCTATGTTTCTACATCTCAACACAAGAAGCCTCATGTTTACCAGGTTCACCGCAAGTAATAAAAATACACATCGACCTAGACCGCCGACCAGCGTACCGTGACAGTCCACCTACCGTAGTAGTAAGCGCTTCCATACTTACCAGGGAATGACCATGTGCATCGCACTTGTTCTGTCAAAAGCAACCTGGGTCTCTGTTGCTCTGCATTCTGATTTCGGACATACTGGCAGTATAAAGGACGAGGTATCCTGGTCCTTGATCAATACCAAAATCAGTGATCCCGATCTCTATTTCATCCATTTGGTGGACGCGCTGGGGAAACGCTAGCTACCTTGACTCAGGTCCTTTAACACATAGGTATGTTCAAGAGTATATTATATACTGCGGCAGTGTTTCAAGCTGACAATGGCAACCATAAACAGCCTCTTCGTAGCCATGCCTATAACCAAACGTCCCTCGCCCAACTCTTCACCTACACCCCCCTCTGCTTCCCCCAAACTTGAAGGGAAGACATTACGTCCAAGCATGGCCTCTCATTCCTCTAGTACACCAATTGCACCCCCACTATCTTCTTCCAACTCGAGTTCAACGGTCAAGATATCGTCTCCATTGAATCCATCATCTCCACCATCCCGATCCCCGGCTCTGCCATCTATTCCGGCACCCACGCCACCATCCAGACCCGACTCCCCTTCTCTGCTAGATAATTCTGGCATTAGCAATAGGAAAAGGGGAGGTTCCGTCTCTACCATCCGCCCCGATCACCCCCACCCCATTGCGTCAACACATTCGTTGCCTGTGTCTAGCCCTGCATCGTCCGACTCTGTTTCGCCTGCGGACTCGACAGCAAGTCTCCCTCTTCCTATACGCGGTGCACGACCTCGAGGGCGTCATCATTCAACTCCTTCGCGCTCGATTTCTCCCCGACGTCACTCACCAGCGCAGACTTCAGCTTTACGCCATCACGTGAAAGGGAGCGAAACACCCCCCAACGGTGTCCCATCCACTTGGTGGGGGTCAAGAGAACCTCAGGCTCGTCCCTGGCCTTGGGATGAGACACCGCTTGCTAGACAGAGGCGATTGTCACTCACTAGTCGTGGTTCGGGCAGAGAGGCTTCTCCGGCTAGATCGGTTGAATTGAGCAAACATGCCGCCCCAAGTACTGGATCAGGCTGGACGGACTTCTGGGGCGGGGAAAAGAAAGAGAAGAAGACTATCCCCGAGGAGCAGCTTGAAGGCTGGGTGCGCACTCGTGGGGTGAGTAACTTATCCCCGGCAGCTCTGACTGTTTTCTGATCTTGTACTGTTTGCTTAGAAAATACTACATGCTCTGTCTGCCACCCTTGACACCACCCTCGACGTTACTCACGATGTTCTCGAGCTTTCAGTCGACTTGCTCGAGTTTGTGCCCGTCGTTGGCTTGGAGCCTGCTGCGAGAACCCTTCTCACCATTTGGGACGCAGTACAAATGGTCGACGTAAGCCATCACGGATCTGTCACTACGTGTTGCACCGCTGAATCTATCATTACAGATGAACCGTCTTGCTTGTCTCCGACTCACCGAACGCTGTGCCGACATCTTAATCTCGGTGCAGGAAGAAATCTTAGAGACCGGTGAGAGAAAAGTGGGTAAAGAGCTCGAAAGCGCTGTTGAGCGCCTTGTTGCGTATGTATCTTATGATTCTAGTGGGATTGTATCGTTGACGTATTCCTCTTGTTCTCAGTGCCTTCTCCCGTGTTCACATCTTGTTGAAGAAACAAGCCCATAGACCATTCCTTAAACGATACCTCAAGAGAGACGAAATTCAACGTGAACTCGCAGGATGTGATCAAGCACTCGAAGACGCCTTGAATATGTTTTCCGTACGTGTGAATTTCGAGATCATCTTACTATGAATATCGCTCAATGATTTTGACGTGATCTGCGCCATTTTTGCCGTGAAGGTTTCCATTCAAATCAGGATCCTGAAGCAGGTGCTAAAGGCTGAAGAACAACGTCAGCTTGACGTTGCAGCTATTATGGAGCGTCTCAATCGTACCTCCGCAGCCCCCGTTGGTTCACCCAGCCACAGCAATGCCCCAGCTCCTCGAAGCATTGCCAACGCTCTCCAGCTTGCAAACACGCCACATGATGACTCTGATCCCCATACCTACCCACTGCACCTCATTAATACGCTTCGACTATTGCAAAACGAACGTGACTCAGCTCGTGACACGGTTGAATTGCGACAGTTGATGCGCAGTGCCTTACAAACGAATAACGACATGGAGATGATCAAGGTTCTCCAAGTAGGTCGGGATGAGATGCCTGAGGCGATCAAGACTCTACAGCGAGCACTAGAAGTGGTCGTGGAGAAGGAACGAGTGGAAGATGAAGCTATTGCTTTCATCAATCCCGTCCCTACCGGTGGTTCTGGTGGTAGTTTGTCAAGATCTAGCACTATCTCCAGCTCGGGGAGCTCGTCGAGTATCAGCAAACGGTCCCGTTCCTCCAAAGATACTCTCGACAGGGAGTTCATGGAATCTGGTATTGAGTCTCTTCGTCGTCTTTCCACTTCTGGCGGTGCAACTACTCTCTCACTACCCTCCTGGACTATCACTCGCTACGAAGTTGATCGGGAGGAGAAGATCGGCATTGGCTTCTTCAGCGATGTTTACCGCGGACGTTGGCGAGACCGAGTTGTGGCCATCAAGGTTCTGGCTGAATCTACACCTCGGCAACTGTTCATCCATGAAGTCAGTATCTGGAAGACTCTCAAGCACCCGAACGTTGTCGAACTTCTTGGTGCTTCGTCTACTACTGGTGACCCACCATGGTTCTTCGTCAGCCCATACTACAGGAACGGAAGCCTCATCAAGTACTTGAAGGCACAACCGTCTCTGGATAACGTAGATGTTCTGAGGATGATACACCAGGTCGCAAGGGGCATGGCCTATCTTCATGGTAAAGGTGTCTTACATGGAGACCTCAAGGGTGCCAATATCCTTGTCGATGACAGCGGTCATTGTGTCATCACGGACTTCGGTCAGAGTGAGCTAAGGAGCGAGGTTTACAGACTGAGCGGGACTCCCTTGCCACGTAAGTGGAATCAACCTTTCGTCATCTGCCTAGCCGCAATGCTGATTCTTGTCTTTTTAGATGGTACTTTGAGATGGCAAGCACCCGAATTGATGTGGGGTCAGAGCCAGCTCACCCAACAAGTCGACGTCTACGCTTTTGCTATGGTCTGTGTCGAGATTCTTACCAAGGGTGGTCTTCCCTGGCCTTTGGTCGATGATGATACTGTTCGTCACTTCGTACTGAGTATGTTCTGAATGCTATCTTTTCCAAGTTACTTTACTAATCAGGCTTTTAGGAGAAAATATGCGTCCTGAGATTCCTCTTCAACGTGCTTGGAGTACAGAACTTAATGATATCTTGAGAGCGTGCTGGAATCGTGTCCCCGCACAGAGGCCATTATTTGCCAAGGTCGATGGCCAGATCCAGGCCCTACGTTCGAAATATGTCGCAGACGTGCGGGATTCACCGATGTCGCCTACCGTGGACCTGGATTATGACCCTCTCAGGAATCGCAAATCACCTCCAATGCATCCTGTCGACTTGCCTTTGTTACCTCGTACGTGTCTCCCTTGAGATTGTTCGGGACGTTTTATTGATCTATCATATTCGTAGCTGACATGTTCTTCAATGAACCCTCACCCTCTTTCACCGACGGAGTTTACGAAACAGCAAGCGAAGGACACTCTGATGGACTTTCGCTTATTCATGAGGAAGGGACTCCTACCATAGGAGGAGCCTCGCATACCGTGTCACCCACCAAAAGTCGACAATCCTCTTTGCGAATTCACACGCCCTCAACAGAGTCGGACTACGACTTCCACCACGGGAACTTGGGTGAATCCGGGTACGAGTCACCGCTACCTGCAGATGACGCAATCGCATCGGCGAGGAATGAGAGGAGGTATAGGATGTTGCTTCAGCATGAATATCACCCCTCCCGTATGTGTTCCGTTTCATGATTGCAGACTTTCTCCTAACAGTCTTTTGACAGTTACCCTGCCGCTATGGACCCCAAGCAACGTCAGTCTCGGTGCTGTCGGATACCATAGTAAACCCGATGGTGCCTTCATAACCCTATTTAACTCTTTCAAGCCACCCGAGACTTCGAACCACAGAGCTGATGTCATACCTTCTCTGTATGGATACGGTCGTGTCAATCAAGGCAGTCAGAAACTTGACAAACGAAACGTTGCTCAGAAGGGCATGGACATCATCCAAGCTTGGATCACTGCGAAGAGTAAGGGTGATGGACAGTTTGCGTGAGTACAAATAGTTCTCCACCCTATCTCATTTTCTGATAAACATTATTTCATTTAGACAAGCTGTGAGCAGACGATACTCGTCGCCACTGCGGACTGGACATAAAGCCGCACATCTCTTCACGGAGTCTGCTTTGTACCGATACATTGAGGATCTCGCTACCCCAAAGGCCTGGTTTAAAGCGAATATCGATCATATTCTCGACCTCTATGGAGCGGAACATAACATCCAGAAGGAGGATCTATATCTAGGTATGCTAGTTCGTCAACCTTATCTCACTGAACGATCTTTCTTATACTCCTTTACACGAGTCATCGGAACTTTGGATGCTCCAGACTATGCGCTCTTCGTGAGTCATAACCATCCGGATGGACAGGTACGTCGAGAATCGAGCGCAGGCTAAACTCAATATTCTAATCTCCCTTCTTCTATAGGTCAACTTCAACGTCTTCTCTTCACCCAAGACTGGCTCGCCATGGGGCGAATTTTCGACTTCCAATGAGCTGGCTTCGTCCATGCTCGGCGGTCCAATCTACACTGAAGAGGCTCCCGGATATCAATCCGCAAATAAAGTCTCAGAAGTGAGATCGGGTGGTAAATCGGATACTATCCTATTAGCAAGGTTAAGATTCCCGCCTGATAGGTCGGAGCCCACTTCCCTTTGAAGCTTTCACTATTTCGTCATGTACAACTGAACATTTTCCTCCAATTATTCCCCAACATTGTTTGTATACCAAATTAGCAACCCTTCTCATTTCTATACTATACCGATGAACCATTGGACCATGGACTTTCTACCAATTCAAATCGCATTCCATACCCACAAGATGTAGCTTACAATCGCAATTATATCAAATTTTCACCATCTTTCGCGTCACCTAGGTTTTAGTATGGGCTATATAGTGTCCCAAAATTATTTTCCGCGGTAAGTACCATAATTGAGTGGTTTCGCGGTAAGTTGAGTGTTCAGGGCACTTTCCGAGCGCGGAGTGTCCAAAAATTTCCGCGCTCTGTTAAAGACAGTTGTTGCGCGCAGCAATATTTCTCTCGACATTTCCACGGAATGGATTGGCCATTATCCAAACATTGCATCAACATACTAAGTAGTTAAGCTCTGAGTTCTCTTGCATTGGTAGCCTCATACTAAATATGAGGTAAAGGTTCATACAAGTCATCGTACTACGAGCAAGGGACAACATAATAACACTTATAATAGCAATACTAGCATTGTATCACTACTAACTAGAGATATTTTATAATTCTTACCCAAATTTCTAGTCTCATAGGTCATCCCATTAGCCCTGGGGCTCATGAACGATGGAACCAAGTCAGAAGAAGAAGCTTAGATACCGATTTGGCTGAGATTGACATATCATGCGTGAGGCATGGTGACTAGCTTGGAGCCCTCAAATAGGTGTTTGATGAGAAATGTAAAACATGTTGTCGCAGAAACCTGACTCGGCGTACAATCAGCTTCAACTTCGCGTAGAGTTGTTGAGTGGACCACAACTTAGCGCGGAATTCCCAGCTCACTTACCGCGCGCGAGCCAAAAACATACCGCGGAAGACAATAATTTTGGGACACTATATTACCCATATTTTAGTTTTTGAAGATATACTCGTATAGTATAGTTTAATGTTACGACGAATATTGAACGATCCATTTTCTTCTTTATTAGTATTATAGGGGAGATACAGCCGTTTCGGAAAACTATGTCAGTAGCGCTCTACGCGCGTTGTAAAAATCAAAAATAGTCAAAATGCCTATCAAGCAGGATTTAGCCATTATCGACCTCAATGGACATTTCAAATGTCTCCAGAGTCCTGAAACATGCCGAAAATGAAGTCTGCGGAGAGCATGAACTTGTGCGAACTTCTTAGGCTTCATAACCATCTGCCACATCATGAGTGTAAAAAGTATAACCCAGACATTATGAGTCCTTTTAAGCTTACATACGACCTTCAAAAATTTTAAACGGTACAGAAATGGTTCTTAGAAAGATACTACGGTATGTCGGGAATTAGGCGCCCGTTATGTGGTAACTGAATTTGGTCGAAGCTACTCGCTAAACTCATATTTATGTGCGTATTCAATAGACATAGCATCATGCTTGTATTGTAATGGTTTGGGGGATTGAACTATTGCATAGCAGTAAGGGCCCGAGTTGTCTCGGCTCACAACTCACTGCTGCCATAATATGAGTTGTCTGGCGAGTCTCAGATGTTCTCGATGATCCCCAAAGCTTAGTTCATTGTGACGTGCTTTGCCTGACTCCGTTTTATAATAAAACACCACATCTATTGAGGAATTCCGCGTGTTCTGAAGCAATTCTCTCTATCCCACCGTTTTCGTATTTTTTGATTTTTGCGACGCGCGTCGAGCGCTACTGACATAGTTTTCCGAAACGGCTGTAAATGTATTTAAGTCGAATACTGAACCTCGGTCACCGGCTATTTAAAGTAGTTGATCGTAGCCGTTGCAGCCGTATGGATTCAGTAAAGAGTATTTCCGGATTCAGTTCATCCGTGGCTACGCCCGTCGGCCAAGCTATCTTTCGAATGTTATTCTAACAGTTGTCATTGCAGATGTGTCGGAGTGTGTCCGACGGGGAGGCTGTCGCACTTGATTTTTCCTCGGCGTTTTCAATGTCCTAAAACCGTCCCCAGAGCTTTTTCTGCATTTGGTCAGGACGTTCAAACAGTGGGGATGTGCTGTCAATATAAGTTTTGGATTTCTCAATGCACTCTTTCCAAATCCCCTTCTCCTTGTTCTGTTTTCCTGTCTAATTCGAGTGTGGATCATCAAATTCGTTCCTAGCCAGGCCGACGAAGCCGCCCACAACGCGTTCATCAGCGGTCATTTACCGATTTACCGAACGGTGTGCTTTATCTTCTTGACCATTTCTACGAAAAACATCTGACCACAACTATGTCAGGCAGTCTAGTATCCACGAAACAGTCCTTGGAAAGGATTATAAGGACCTGGTCCAGGCTAAGTCCTCAAGTTCGCGACATGCTCCCTGGTGTGTTGAAGTATTTGGTGGGGGCTATAATCCTGGTCAATTTCAGAGGGTGGCCGTTTGCGTGGCATGGTGAGTACAAATATCTCTGTTAATAGGATCATATATTTACTCTTCAAGGATAGTCAGAATCTACTTGCTTGCATGGGCAGTGCGATTACGCTTCTTATTCCGTCGCTGCACTCTGCTGCTTAAACCTCGGGTCACACGAAAGAAGCTTGAAGCGGAGTGGCTGGAAAAGCTGTCTCCAGTCGGTTCCAATCCGCTAACATGGCAAACCTCTTTCAAGACTTGGTGTGGACCAGACGACTCGGATTTCAACATGCACATGAGCAACTCGTCATATCCGAAGGTGAGGGTTGAACATATGTGAATTAAATACCAATGCTTATTCCTTTTCTTATATAGAACCTCGATATGGCTCGTTTCCACGGCTCGCTCACCCTTAATCCAACCTTTGTATCGCTGTGGTGGTTGGGTTGCTCTGGGGGGCACTCACTTCAAATATCTCCGTGAGATTCCGATGCTTTCTGTATATGAAATGAGGACGAGCATCGCCGCATGGGATAACAAATGGGTGTGTTTTCCGTATGTTGGGCTTGTCTCTGCTGCTTACCCTTGTCAATGCAGGTCTACGTCATCACCCGCTTCGTGACCAAGCCGAAGGGTGCAAAGAAGACAGGCAACAAGTCTAAATCCACTCCTGACGCGACTCCTACCCCTCCTGTCTCTGACGCTCCCATTGGCAACCTGCACACACCAGAGGATCCTAAACTTGTTCAAGACGCCACAAGCTCTCCCTTGAAGCGCCTACTTGCTGCTGCCGAACAACTGGACGAAGAGGACGGCGCTACATTACATTGTATCGCTATCTCTGAGTGCTGCTACAAGATCAACCGAATCACTATCCCTCCCACTCTTGTTATGGCTTGCGAAGGGTTCACGGCGCCTCCTCAGATCTCGTCTTCGAAGGCCGGTGGTATCAAGTTCGAACCGTATACGCATACGAACCCTCCGCCTCATTGGGCTAGCGTGCGTTCCCTAAGGCCCACAAATGACTTGAGAAAGCTTCAAACATTCTTGAAGGGCGGATGGAGAGAGGTTCCTGAGGATCAACGATGGTGGGAGCAAGCCTTCGTGGGAATCGAGGAGAAAAGGAAGGTGAACTTGGAATTCATCAAGGGTGTGCATGATGGGATGGAGGCTGCGAAATACATGCGACCTCTCTGAAGTGTCTTGGGCGTGTAACGATTTGTCCCCTAGAGTCTGGACGGTCATTGATACTACTATTGATCGACTCAATGTATAGATTAGGTTCATCCTAGACAATGTCTTCGTAATCGTGCTCTCGACCGGCTGTCTAATGTTGTGAGTAACTATGTGGAATTCGTTTTACCTTGTTGCGCTGAATTCCCTCAGGTCTCTCGTGTATTTATGTATCTTAGTTGCCGTTGTACATCCCTGCTTCAACACTCTAGGGCTCGTCACTAACAGGTATGACATGAGTAACTGTACTTACAATGATAATTGTTGGAACACCAATGCACCACGATTCCGCCGGTACGTGCGAGAGCCCGTTTCTGAACTTGTATCACGTCCGACCTGTGCTTCTCTGTATTACTGAATTCGTCTCATGAAATTCTTGTCTTTTCTTAGTACCAAATGCTATCGCCGATGTCACATAACAAAACTCAAGCATTCCCTTGCCCCCGGCACCCAATAAGCGCGATCATGAAACGGTGACTCCAGTTATGTACCCACCTATTCACCTATCGAATCGTATTCCCGGATATCGGTATATCCGCTTCTCACTTCAAGCAAAGGTGAGTCCACCAATAGACGCTACATATACCCATTCTCCCCTTCAGGCTCGGAAGTAACTTTGACGTGTTACCTATCGAACATGTCCGTCTCGGAGGGAGAGGAATGTCATGGTCTGAAGGGGATCATATATAAGGACGTACAACCCACTGCTCAATTTTGTGTCCTACATTCGCTCTAGTAGTACACTCACCCCATCTACATCAACTCCAACAACCCTCTCAGCTCAATCGAACTAAACATGTCCTACTTGGCATCCGCACGTCAACCCCCCACCAAGCTCGGTAGACATCGTCTCCTAGGCCCTATGGCAGGTGTCCAAGTCTCACCTATCTGTCTCGGTGCGATGAGTATCGGTGACAAATGGGATACTATTGGGATGGGCAGCATGAACAAGGAAGATAGTTTCAAGTTGCTTGATGCGTTCTATGAAGCTGGGGGAAACTTTATCGACACTGCTAATAATTAGTGGGTCCAATATTTTATTTATAATTTTTCAGAAGAAAGAGAAACTCATGCTCGGGGTTGTATTTGTAGTCAGGATGAGACTTCGGAAGAGTTCATTGGTGAATGGCTCGAATCGCGAGGCATTCGTGACCAGATCGTCCTCGCAACCAAGGTGAGAACTACTAGCTCAGTAATGTTAACTCTGCAACATAGTATACCAACACCCCATCCCCCAGTACACCTCAAACTACAAACGCGGCGACGACACCCTCAAGCAAAAATCCACATTCATGGGAAACAACATCAAATCGATGACGATCTCACTAGAAGCCTCACTCAAGAAACTCCGAACATCCTACGTCGACATCCTCTACGTCCACTGGTGGGACTACTTTACGCGTGTCGAAGAAGTCATGAACGGCCTACACAACCTCGTCGTCCAAGGGAAAGTTCTCTACCTCGTTCGTATCCTCCCTCTTTCATTCTTTCATCCCAAATATACTCTATACTCCATCATCTACCCTTTGTATTCGCATTCTAATTTTTGAACATACTCTACGCCATATAGGGTATATCAGACACCCCCGCATGGATAGTAACCAAAGCAAACACCTACGCCAAAGACCACGGCAAGACCCCGTTCTCCATCTACCAAGGCGCATGGAACGTCCTCCTGCGAGATATGGAACGTGAGATCATCCCTATGGTGCTCAACGAGGGGATGACGCTTGCTCCTTTTGACGTCCTTGCGGGTGGGAGGATCCGTACGGATGAGGAGGAGGAACGCAGGCGGGAGAGTGGTGAAAAAGGTATGTCCCGACCCCCGTCATCGAAGAGGCTTCGTGAATCATTATAATTATGGATCTCAGGACGTATGATATTTGGACCGAACTGGGAACGAACTGAAGACGAACGCAAGATGTGCCTCGCACTAGAGAAAGTAGCCAACGAAGTCGGAGCCAAATCCATCACAGCAGGTACCCTCCCCTCTCTCCCCTCCTCTCTTCCCCTCCTCTCTCCCTTCCCTTCCCTCTTTCCCTCCCCTTTCTACTGAAAAAACATACTCACAACTCATGCACAGTCGCAATCGCATACACGATGCAAAAATACCCGTACGTCTTCCCCATCATCGGCGGGCGCAAAGTCTCGCACCTCCACCTCAACCTCGAAGCCCTCTCGATCACCCTAACGCCCTCGCATATCGCGTACCTCGAGAGTATCCATCCGTTCGATTTGGGGTTCCCGTCTAATCGATTCGTGAGTGTGATTTTTCTCTTCGTTCATGCAACAAAGATTTTTTAGAAGAAGAAATACTGATGATGAATTGTTGGGGGTTTATAGGGAAGTGGGAGGGGTTATGATGCTCGATGGGGGACTGCGGGGCATTTTGATATGTGGCCTCTTCAAGAGTCTATTCATCCTACCAAAGATTGAGGTGTTGGACTGTTTTTCGGCGTGGTGTAGTGTTTGTCATGTAAAGCCTCTAGCTAGGCAACATCTATTCGTTTGCAGAAAGAATATAATCGTAACATTGGTACATAAAACCGATCAGGACGGGGTAACAACCCACTAAATCTCCACCTCCTCTTCCTCGTACGTCTCAAAATCCTTCGAAGCATCATGCATAGTAACAACCCTCCCATCCACAATCATCCGATACCCCTCCCTCAAATAATCCCCACTAAGCACCAAATACACACTCTCCATATCACTCCTCCCCAACACCACCGGCCCACCCCTTCCCTCTCCCCCTCCCTCTCCCCCTCCCCCTCGTCCTCCCACACTCCTCATCTCCCTAACAAAATCCTTCCACTCCCACCACCCCTTCGCACCCACACCCGCCATCAGCGTCCCAGCCACCTTCAGATCCCACAGCATCATCATAATCAACGGAAACACAAAGATCACCACATGATAATACGCACAATGGCCCCAATGGGCAAACCTCCTGGGCCCATGGACAGGTAAACTCTGAGCCAGGATATTCGCAGTTGAAGGTGTGAACTTCTCGATGGACGTTGGGGAGAGGATGATACATGCTCCGACGAGTGCGCACCAGGGGATTAGGCAGAGTGCTTGGATGGGCATGGAGAGGTAGTGGCTCCATGACCCGGACGGTGGGGTGTAGGGTGGTGTTGTTGTTGTTGTGTTCTTGGAATGCGGGTGCGGGGGAGCCACAGACGGCGAGTAGGGATGTTGCGGAGATGTTGGCGTTGTCGTATGGGTTTAGGAGATATGGGTATGCAGAGTGCATTATTGCGTGATTCGGGGTAAGACTCTGAAGAGACAGTATATCAGCTATGATTATGGACACAATAGACGACTTTGTGTTAGACGTACTCTCTGGCTGGTGCCCAACCTAGGTGTAGTTCCCAACTCCGGGTTTGGAGAGATTTCACCGAGATCTTGCACGCAGATGGATGGGATATCAGGGGTAGGACGTGGTGTCAAGGCATCTGCTAGTGATTCTTTCTCGGTTGGTTCGCCCTAATAGAACAGAACATAATCAGCATATAGCGACAACGAGAAGGATATCTGGGAAACGTACCTGAGGGAACGTAGCTGGTTCGTCGACGCTCTGTTGGACGACGCTAGGACGACGCTAAGACGGAAGGAAATCTTAACATCAGGGCATTGTGAAGGGGGAGTACGTACCTTGAACTTTGTTCTTGACAATCGTCCCCGCCCTCTTTATGGCGCTCTTTACATTACCACGAAGGCTCGGGTTGACATCCAAGACATTGAGAGAATCTTCCAGCTCGTGAAGGTTGAGCAGACTCTGCGAGCTGACAAGCATACGCTGAGGTCCATCGTATTTTCCAACGATCCCAGCCGTGCTAGGCTGCCTACTGAGATCTGCAGGAGTATAGAGGCCCGAAGTCGAAGCGTTCGAGTCGTTCGAGTCATCAGACCATGTAGAAGTGCGTGATAAGTTTCGGCTGTTGAGTTCGTCAAAGTCAGCAGAGAAAAGTCAGACGATAGTATCGACACTCACTGTTGTGCAGCTGGATGAGATCATGGAAGCCATCTCGAAGTTTCAGTAATATCGCAGATAGTACTGGCGTGAGTGGAAGAGAGGAGAAGAGTGAGATACGAGAGGCTCGCTCGCTGCGAATTCCTAGAAAGGTGGGTGGCTGACATGCTCAGTTTACTTTGAAACTGGGGTCAGCCGCATAGAAGCACATCGTAACTGTCACCGGAGACATGGATCGACATTACGGTACAAAATGGATGAGATGTTTGCTCAGTTGCAGATGGCGCGTGCTAGAGAGTCGAAGAGAACTTGAAAGGAGTTGAAAGCCAAGTGGTAGGGCTGGCTAGTGCTTGTGCTTGTGCTGCCAGTGGTCGATCCAAGGTCACGGTCAGCCCCAAATCCGACCGCTGCCAAGAGGGTGGTTAAAGACTGACAATGACGTAACCTGACGTAACTTGGGTGTGTACAATTGCCTGCCAGTCACGGCGAGACTCCTGCACCGATTCTCCCTTCTTCCTCTTGCTCTCCCAGTCTCCCAGTATTCATAGTAATAGATCGGTCCGTGAAGTCGAACGTCGAACTTCACCTTGAGCTTCAACATTCGAACACGCAATATTCCGTACTCGTCGAAATCTATCTAACTTCCAACATGAGTTCAGATACAATTGGTGGGTTACTCTCTCCTTCAACCGACACAGACATAACAGAGGCACAGGACTCTGTCAAGAGCCAGATAGTGGTACGCTCACCCTTTCCTTCATACGTCTCGCCCTAACCTCCAACCCAGGAACCGCTCTCGATCATCTCCGACGTATTTGTTCACAACCTAACCAGGTCCAAAAAGGGCGTAGACCCAATACCAGTCAAACGCTCAATCACATTCCTGGGTTACGTTACTCTGAGTCCGGGGAAGAGATGGTGGCCTCACGATAGTTGGGCTCCCGCTCCCATACCAGAAGGGAAAATCCTCCTCGAGATCGAACTGGGAGAGCCAGATCAGCACCGGACGCATTGGACTCGTCCATGCTGTACGTATAATCCGAGCCCGTGAATATATCAATGGTCCCGAGATCCCACTCGACACGCTAGGGATCACGTTCGAGCTATGTGCCAAAGTCGCGAAACCGTACCACTGCAGAAGCCTCGCGCGTGAAGCCTGGATGTATGAGCACCTACAAGCACAAGACGGCTATCAAGGTGTCGTCGTCCCCAGATGCTATGGTTTCTTCACAATCCCGCTTCGTGATTGCTCCAACAAGCTTGGTGAACCCTTACACCGTGCTTCACACGTCCAACCGTGGTATGAAGCCGCCATCAAGTTACATTCCAAGGATGACAGGAAACCGAGAGGCGGAGACCATCTTCCCTCACGAGATCACCTTGAAGATAATACCTTCGATATAGAGATTGCGGTAGATGACTGTCTGGGTAGTAAGGAGAAGTCAAGTTGGAATACATGGAGTCATGACCCGGAGGCACCGTTAGTTGCTTTCCTACTCATGGAACGTCTTGGAGAGCCAGTAAGACAGATTTATTCTGAAGCGGCACAGTAGGTCTTTCAAAACTCTATCCATCGTTATCATTCCATATGCTGATTCATGTTAGGGCTGACCTCGATTCCGTCATGCAAGACATGGTAGAAACCGGTATACTCCAACTCGACTTACGCTGGAACAACATCCTCTCCACGCTCTCAGATGACGACGACAATAGCTCCAATGTTTGCCCTCGACACAACGTCAAACACGTCTGGCGCCTCATTGATTTCGACCGGGCTCTCCGACTAGAACTCCCTTTATTGGGGGAGAATCGACCGATGATGGAAGAGAGGTATGGAATGCCACGTTCGGGGGATAGTGAGTTTTGGAAGGGGTATTATTATCGAGGGAGGTAGGGTGTACTCTGATCTACAATGAACCAATGTCTACAGTTTCGGTATGTTAGAGGAATCGTCAGGTGCTAATGACGCGGTACAATAAATAATGTGTCAATATTTACCTCGACTTCGTCTGAGTCACAGGGTCCCGTAGCCTCACCAAGTAATTTGTTAGACCATTCCTTTCTCCCAGGTAGTCCTCTCGGGCGCACGACATGGTTTTATGACACTACTGATGAGTAAAAAAATAATATTGAGGGACGCATACTAGCCTCCCAACGCTGTTGAGTTGAACGGACCCGTCGAATGGATTAATGAAGGATGCATCTATGGTAGGTAGAAGTGAGGAGACTCCGAGTCGGATGTGTCGTGAACTTGGACAACTTCCATATTTGGTGAGGAACGACTCGACTCACAGGGCCCATGATTGACATCACAAATTGAGGTTATTCACTGGCAGAGTCCAACGTCGAGTTACTCGAAACTGCAAAGTACTTGGAGCTTCAGTATTCAATATTCAATATTCAATCTTCAGTCGGGTGGACGGATATCGTAATGATGTAGTAACAGGACGTAACTAAAGTATGTACAAATTACAATCGTTTGACGGCAATGAGACAATCTCTCACTACTAATATATCGGTCCTTGAAGCTCGACCAATTCGAAGTCGAAGACTCAGTACTCATCGTACCACAAAAACGTCATCTCCTATACTGTATATCTGACTAACATGGGTACAGATACAGAAGTCGGCGGGTTACTCTCTCCTTCGATCGACACAGACATAACAGAGGCACAGGATTCTGTCAAGAGTCAGATAGTGGTATGTTGAACATTTCTTTCATCTATCTATCTTGGCTTAACCTTCATTGGTCCTTCAAATCAGGAACCGCTCTCGATCATTTCCGACCTGTTGGTTCACAACTTGACCAGGTCCAAAAAGGGTGTAGACCCAGTGCTGGTCAAACGCTCAATCACATTTCCTGGATTACGTTACTCTGAGTCCGGGGAAGAGATGTGGCCTCACGAAAGTTGGGCTCCCTGCTCCCATACCAGAAGGGAAAAGCCTCCTCGAGATCGAACTAGGAGACCAGATCAGCACCGGACGCATTGGACTCGTCCATGCTGTACGTATAGTACGAGCCCGTGAATATATCGATGGTCCCGAAATCCCACTCGACACGCTAGGGATCACTTCTGAGCTATGTGCCAAAGTCGCGAAACCGTACCACTGCAGAAGCCTCGCGCGTGAAGCTTGGATGTACGAGCACCTACGAGCACAAGACGGCTATCAAGGTGTCGTCGTCCCCAGATGCTATGGTTTCTTCACAGTCCCGCTTCGTGATTGCTCCAACAAGCTTGGTGAACCCTTGCACCGTGCTTCACACGTCCGACCGTGGTACGAAGCTGACATCAAGCTGCATTCCAAGGATGATAAGAAACCGAGAGGCGGAGACCATCTTCCCTCACGAGATCACCTTGATGACGATACCTACAGTATAAGGTGTGCGGTAGATGACTATCTGGGTAGTAAGGAGAAGTCAAGTTGGAATACATGGAGTCACGACCCTGAGGCACCGCTAGTTGCTTTCCTGCTCATGGAACGTCTTGGAAAACCAGTAAGCAAGGCTTATTCTGACGCGGCACAGTAGGTCTTTCAAAACTCTATCCATCGTTATCATTCCATATGCTGATTCATGTTAGGGCTGACCTCGATTCCGTCATGCAAGACATGGTAGAAACCGGTATACTCCAGCTCGACTTACGCTGGAACAATATCCTCTCTGCGCGAGAGGATGACGACGATAGCTATAGTGTTTGCCCTAGACACAATGTCAAGCATGTCTGGCGTCTCATTGATTTCGACCGGGCTCTCCGAGTAGAACTCCCTTTATTAGGGAGAAATCGACCGATGATGAAAAGGAGGTATGGAAACCCAAGTTCGTGGGATGATTCGTTTTGGAAGGGGTATTACTATCGAGGGAGATAGTGTATATTCTGATCTACAATGAACCCATGTCTATAGTTTCGGTATGCTACAGAGGGAACCGTCAGGTGCCAACGACGCGGTACAATAACTAATGTCAATATTTGCCTCGATCCTGTTTGAGTAATGTGTTAGTCCATTCCAATCTATCTTCCTCCCAAGTAGTAGGTTCCCCCTCGGATGCACGATATTATTCTTATTCATGACTGAATAACATACACACACATACACATTCGTTTTCTCTATTCTAGCTCGTCGGTATTATTTCAACTTGCCCAAGCTGAAGCTCCGAGTCCATCTATGTATAATCGACAACATGGTGAGTCAACACATTATGCAAACAGCTCGTTGCCTACTGCTTAGTTTCTATAACACTGTTTCCATATCAGTTTCCGTGAAAGAAAAACTGTCGTCCGCTCTCAATGATGTTCGGAAGACATAAAGTGCTCAGAACCGCCAGCTCGTCGTGCAATGCATCTATCAGCTTCGTCAAGGTTGAATGTCTTCAACCAATGGGCTACCCTCGTATTATCTCATACCCGTATAATGATTCTCCCAACAAGTTACACAAAACTCATTCTGTGTACCAGCCTCTCCGCTTTCTCTGAGCGTGGTTTGATCATGCACTTGAACGGCTTCGGGCAACTGAAAACGATCAATCACATAAACGAAGTCTAAGAAAGAAAAACGTCGCATACCTGACAAGACCTGTCGTAAAGTCCTCTGCAGGTGTTATTTCCCTTCCCATCCCATCTCTAGCCTTCGTGATATTCATAGTGGCTGCAATGTTGGTGACGAGCAAGAAAACGCTGCAATCAGGCTAGCTCGTTTCCAGGACATTGTCTGCGTGAGAGGTTAGTTGAGTCGTAAGGTACCTTCTACTGGCTTCGTACCGTCTGCCAAATCCAAAGATGATATTTCTTGGATCTAATGGAGTTTTATCCAAGAACCTCTCTGGGCGGAACTCTGTCGGTTTGCTATATATGTCCTCCTCTTGTGACATCGCCCTAAGAGAGGTCAGAAGTTAACATGTAGCCGATGCTGGGGATACGTACCAGATATTCGGTATCACTAGCGTGTTCTCCGGGATATAGTAGCCATCGTACGTATCTTCCGTGATTGTATTGTGGGGTAGGCCTGGGGGAATACTAGTAATTACGAGTAGAATACAACTTTAAACGCAGGGTACGAACCCAGAGGGAGCGGTACGCGCCATCTGCAAACGGACATTAATAAACCTATATAGCCCTTTGACACCTTGTACTTACCTGTATGTTTCTTTGATCACACACTCTGTATACGGTAAAGCTTCTCGATCATGCAAGTCCGGAAGTCGTTCGCTACCTACTACTCGATCGATCTCCTCTTGCAGTTTCTTGTATACTCCGGGGTTTCTGACCATGGCTAGAATAAACGTATTCATAACCGTTGCTGTCTGTTTCCAAAGTGATGACCTCCATGTAAGCTATGAATACCAACATCATCCGTACCGTTTCTGTACCAGCTAATAAAATATTCAGGTAAAGGGCTCGTGCAGGCAGAATACAAGCACGCACCTCCGTATATAGTTGCCGCGGCACCTTTAATCATTTCTTCGTACTCATACGTGAGTTGTCCCTCGCGGTCGAGTTGCTCGATAAGACTAGATGTAAACGAAGCTTTAGCAGTGCCGGTTTTCTACGTTGTGTGTGAGATCATGGATCTGTGATATTTTACAGAGAACAGAAGATAATACCTACCATATTCTCGCGCACCATGTTGTATGGAGCATCATAGAGTTCTCGAACCAGTTTCTTGACTGCTGCGGCTTCCGTCTTGAATCCTCCTCCAGGACACCAAGCGGGGATCAGTCGCACTACGCTCAAGGTTCAGCTATATCATACAAGGGTATATGTTTATTGTTGCTCACTGAACGGGAGGAAGTCAACGAGCATTGAACCAGCACTAGAGTAACATATTGTTGTTATTCCATGGCAGAAACAGGAAAACCCCGGTACTACGAACCTTCCAGCTTTAGCTGTTGCTTTGGCTGCTCGTTCCCCTATTCCAATGAACTTGTCGTCGTTACCGGTCACTTGATGACCATACGTAGTTTCCATTACGATGCTTGCAGAGAAGCTGAGTATTCTAATTAGATAACCAACGACATCGTTTCAAATTTATTAGTTTCTGCTTACCGCGTTAAATGGGAGACCCAACCATCAGGTGTGGATAGAACATTGTTGAGGAACACACCGACCTCCCTTCGCTGTATCTCTTCAAACCTCTCTAATGCCTCTTTCGTTCGGAAGGCGGTTTGTATCCATTTTCGAATGAGCTTGAATCGATCATTGTATGGGATAGTGGTAAGCGCGTTCTGCCATCCAAACCTATCATCAAACCCATTTAAATTCACATTTAGGGGAAGAAAGACGGGAGGAACGAACATTTCCACCATCAAAATCAGACGTGGGCGACTGGAATAGTTCCCGCTACGTTTCTCCATCAGGTCTCGCGCGACCTCCCAGGAGTTGATGATGATGGTTGGCGTTTGGAATAGCTTTGCAAATACAAGGCTTCCTAATGACAAGATAGTTATGAGTAGAACGACGAACATACAAATCTGGATATACGGACCATAGCGGTTTCCCCATTCTGCAAAACCTTTCTCCTGGTACTTCTGAGGGAGAAGATGAACACTGCCGAGGAAAGGTAATCTAATAGGTCCTAGAGGATAAGGCCGGGCACCCTGTTTGCCCCACGATCTATACAGCATACAGCAGGAAAAGACGGCGAGGAGCGACAGGCAGTAGGAAGGGATGTCCATGGTGAAAGCAATTGGAGAGGAGGTTACGACAGCTCGATGGATGTTCAAGTTATACCTTGGGACGTCGTGAAGAATTGCCGAGAGGACAGCATTTCAAACCTTATCCATCCTCTTGGAAATTGGGCACAACGTGAACAGTCATACGACCTCTAAATAGAGGAAGTAAACTCTACTCACCATCTTTCATCAGGCGTGAATGCCGCATTAATAGCAGCTAGTTTACGACCTAGGTCATCTGCCTGGGGAGAATCCAAAAAGGTCTGCACGATTCTCATGATGAAAGATAAAGAATCGTAGTAAGCTTGAGGATGTAAATATTTATGTCGTCAACAGTCGATACAGAGAAAAGAGATCGTACTTGCATTGTCGCACTTCTTGTCAGTGATATGATGATGTCGGAGCACAGGCGACATCGAACACCACGAGAATGCGAAAATACAGTGATAGTGTGGCTCGCCTGCTGTTTTTAAATAGATTAGATAGCGTCGGGGATAGCATGGACAGGGTCCGTATCTCGATGTGGTCTTCCTCTTGTAAACCAGTTCACGACCATTTTTAGCTATGTAGATCAGATTTACGGCATGATGAATGCACGAACAATCCAATGATTTGAGCCTTAGCGCATGGCGGCCATTGAAAACACACGCTAAATCGCCACCATAATAAAAATATTTCTGCCAGTTGACTCAACATAATTCCTGATGAGCGAGCTATGCTGAGAAAGGAGTCGGAAGCGATCTGGTGGGCAACGAAACTCTTTGGCTAGGTGCTGTTATATGGTAGGTTTCGCATATGGACCAGCACTTGTCATTGTACGGCTTCTTGAATCGTAATATGACACTATAGGTGAACTGCAGTTAAATAAAAGGAATGGAAGGTTGACATGTTAGAATCAGATAGACGAAAACCAGAGAAGTGACTAAACAAGTTGAAGTCGCGGAGAGAGCACAGTTTGGCACTCGAAAGTCTAGGATCATTGCCCTAAGCGTCCCTCAGACTAAGTGGACCATATTACATGAGAGTCGCCAAGGCGACACTGACAATCACCAGTGCAGATAAAATGGCGTGAACCTGTTTATGTTCAAGGGCAGCAGAGTTATCGCCGATGGTAGATGTCGAGGGGGTGCTTCCAGAGCTGGTAGTCGTCGCCGTTGTGTTAGTACCATCGCTAGTGGTATAACTTTCAAGTAGCTTTTACTCAGCGTACATCCAAGAAAAAATGATCGAGGGAAAGGACTTACGTGTAATTCACCAAGGAGAATGCTGTCGATGGTGGAAAAGTCATATTTCTATTCGGAGAAGGGCCTTTGATTGTTAAATTTACTGCATGTTCCACATTGGGGTCCAATCCTGTCTTGGCAAAGAGCGTAAAACAGTCAAAAGGAAGGAATCCCGGTCGTGCTCCATCCACGTCGATAGCGCTACCGTCAATAGTAACGGTGAATTCCGGGGACATCGAGTTGAGAAGACTCGTTATGTACAAAGCTGAGCCTAAGCGAGAAGTCAGAACAGTCAAGCGCGAAGTCAATAAGCGATTGGGGGTTTGTGGCTTACCTTTGAATTTCCAGGAAGCAAAGCTGGCAGCGTCTTGACCCATGGCTGCGGATGATGTGCACATTGAAGGAGCATTGTAACAGCCTGATCAAGATATTTCTCCCCGGTTTCTTTGGACACATGCAAATTCGTGACTTACCAGCCTGTTCAGAAATAACGTTCCCATTCGCATCGACTTTACAGATTGGTACATCTCCTGCTCCTCCTCCCAAGGTGACTTGAGATGTATCATTACTACCAACGGTAATATTTTGTGTGTTTGCACTCAATGTGAAGACTGGAATACAGAACGCGATCAGTGAGAGGATGTTAAGCATTACGAGTTGTATTATAGTTGCTTCAAGAAGTGCAAATGAAGGTGGTAGTGAAAGAGGGGGAACGTTAACAGATGTGAACGTCCTCACACAACATGTTGCTCTCATTATATATGGGCGCAACAATTCAATTTGAACGGGATCAATACCACCGACATGAGAATTCAAACCAGATCTAGAGAGATTGACACTGCTAGTAGAAGCTATGTCTGTATTAGTACAGTCACTTCTCCAAGAATATCGATAAATGAATGTACAATTATACATACCCCCAAGGTGTCTGGGAATCATGCTATTATAGAATTTCATCTGGCGTGAATCACAAATACCCATGTGAGCTTCGTGGGAGCTTGCTTGTTAGGAATGAAGCGCTGAAATAGGATTACGGCAAGACATACCGATAGGACCCCCGGCAATCCGTCATAATGTTATATTCCAGGTGCGGACGGATTTGGTCAGTTTCAACCCCTTATGTTATACTCTTTTAAGGACGGATTGGCCGAATTTTTAGTCGATGTTATATCTATCAGACCGACGAAAATGCCTTAGGTGGTCGAAGGTCGTATCCCTCGAAGGACGGATTGAGAGGTATATTGAAGTTCCCAGCACTGTCCTTCGGAAATGTTCTCTCGTTACTATCGGCTCTGTTAGTGATGTAACCCTCTATCCAATGATGAGTAGCCGACATGATTAGATTGACCGTGATAAGGCCCATATTGTCAGCAAGTCTTCCTATGATGCGCCGGTTTTGAGGTTGTATCCCATAAAAAGGACGGATGAACCACACTGTTGAGCCTGTAGTCCAATATCGGACGGAAAGTGTGCCAAAATAAGGAGGTATACCCCAATTCGGACGTTTGGACGCAGAAACGTAGAGGACGGATTGCCCCAAAAATTGAGTTTTCGGAGTATAACATTGTAGTGAGTTGCCGGGGGTCCTATACCGATGTACATGAGGGATGCATTGGTCACTACTAAGCACTAAGTGCTGAAAGTCGAAAGAGGAGTCCACAGCTGGAAAAGATGGAACTGTTGCCATTTATCAAACTTACCAACTTACATATATGACTCACACGTTCGGTGGCCGGTGAGTTTTACCTATAGCGGGAAACATTATTAACAGTCAAGTTTGGAATGTTGAAAGAGAAAAACTGACTGGATTCTGCATGAGATGGGTGTATAACATACGGTAGTACGACGCACATGAATCAAGTTAAGTTGGTTCCGGTCACGGTCACATTAAATCACCTGACCTATAACATGCGTGTCTAAACTGCAGTCACGGTCATGACTCTGAGCGGAGGAAGTTTCATTGCTGCAACTAGAATGACGATCAGCTTATTTCTTGATTAATATCATCTTACTATCCGGATCGGTTCCAAACCGTACAATCTACAAAAATTCTGACCCGTTTGCTACAAGGAATTCATCTCAACTTCACAGTATGTCCAGCTCCATCAAAGCAATTGATGCTGTGTCCGTCCACAGGATTTCCTCAGGCCAAGTGGTCACGGATCTCCCCACTGCTGTCAAGGAGCTAATCGAAAATAGCCTCGATGCAGGAGCGACTAATATTGGTGAGTTGACCATTTTCGTACCAAGTCGGGGTGTTCAAGTCAACCAGACATTCGTTTCAAGGATTATGGAACTGAAAGCATCGAGGTCAGTGACAATGGAAGTGGAATCGCTCCTGAAGATTACGATGCTATTGGTAAGTATCAGTCTTTCTGGCACCTTGTTTCACCCTATCTGTCAGGAAGGCATGGGATTGATGGAGTAAATGGTTGATTGTATTTCTTTCTTGTCTAGCCCTCAAGCATCATACCTCGAAGCTTGAGACATTCGAAGACTTATCTTCTGTTTCAACCTTTGGCTTCCGGGGAGAAGCACTGTCCTCGTTATGCGCTTTGTGTAATTCTGTCACGGTTACGACTGCGACAACATCTACGTCTCCCATGGGCACCATCCTAGAGCTCGATCGAGGCGGCCGAGTAGTGAGCCGTTCCGGAAAGGTTGCCCGTCAGGTAGTTTATAATATCCGTAAAATCATCCGAAAAGCTCACTGACGTGTCTCGTCTACAGCGCGGAACTACGGTGTTGATTTCGAAACTGTTCAAAAACCTGCCTGTACGACGCAAAGAACTAGAGAAGAATGCTAAACGCGAATACGGGAAAGCACTTAATCTACTCACAGCATATGCTCTTGTCCCATGTACGAATGAGAATCGAGGTGTGCGGATGGTATGTACAAACCTCGTAGGCGGGTAAGTCTTCCACGTTATTCCCTGTGCTTCAAATCCGTTGACTTAGAGATACGATGAACCCACAGACGCAAGACGGGTGCAATTCGTACAGATGGGTCGCCTTCGGTCAGAGCTTCGGTTTCTGCTTTATGGGGTCCTAAGGCCCTCGAAAATATTGTGGATTTGGATCTAACTTTCGAAGTGGAAACAGACAAGTCTGTTACTCGAAGACAAGCTCTGATCGGGAGCACTACTAGGTTTGTAAACTTATTTGATATAGCTGAGTTTTACTCAGCATGGCAGTAGTCCCAGTCAGACTGTTCATGTCCGAGGACTAGTCTCAAAGTTCACCGTCGGTGGTGGTAGGAGTGGGACAGATCGACAATTCTTCTATGTCAACGGACGTCCCTGTACTCCGACTAAGGTTGGTGCTATTTTGCAGGATCATAAAGGAAATGAGTTAATGATATTTACCCCTCCAGGTCCAAAAGGCTTTTAACGAAATCTATAGAACATTTAATGCTAACCAGTCGCCATTTATTGTTGCGGATTTTATCATACCGAAAGGTTAGTCCAATTAATACCGATTTATAGATTTTACATTTTATTAACGCCCCCGCTCCCAGATTGCTTGGATATCAATGTTAGCCCGGATAAACGCACGATTTTCATCCACAGCGAAGGTAATCTCATTCAATCATTGAGGGTCAGTGTTCCTCCTACTCCTGACAATGTTTGCAACATCTGATCCATACACAGACATCACTAGAAGAAACCTTTTCGCCATCGCGATCCACCTTCAATGTCAATCCTACACAACCACCCCAACAGACTGGTGTGAATAAACGTACAAAGTCCATAGAAACACCTCTTTTCCTCGATGACCCAGACGAACCTTCAGGAGTTGATGGTTCTGATCGTTCCGCATTTGGTGAAGCCGGGCCTCTCTTGGAACCTTCAGTTTCATCTTCTCCGCCACCTTCATCCTTAGGCAGATCAATGGACATGGAAGAGGACGTACCTTTCGCGCAGGGGTCACCAGAGGAGCCAAACGATGACCGTCATGAGATCGATGCACCAACGTCTTCACCGGTCACCGAGGCTCAAACCATGTCACCGGACAACTCCCATGCTACGGAGAGTATAGCCAATGATTTGGAAATGGATTTTGCCCCCGAAGGGCCCGACACCGATGTTCCCGCCTCGCGACGCGAACGTTCCTGCGATGAGGCGACAGCTGTTCGTGGAGCTCACAATGACGTTGCTCCTATAGCGAGCCCAGTAGTGGATACCGGTAAATCTAGGGCGGCGGTCAGACCAGTACAAATGGTTCTTAGCACCGCGAATGCTTCCTGGAATCTTCGGAGGGCCGCAGCAGACTCTTCGGATAGACCTGCGAAGCGTCATAAACCCGATCAATTGCAGCCCGCAGACGGTCGCAAAGTAGCTTTAACGGGTAGTGCAGGTTTACGAAAACAACTCCTCGGCTTCGCCCGAGCAGGTAGCCAAATCGTCTCGGGGAAGGATTGGGCAGATTCGGATGAGGGAGATGACCAAGAGACAATGATGGAGATCGATGAGCTACAGTCGGATGCTGACGAGGCTGAGAGTGGGGATGGATCCGCCCGCGAGGCCCTCGACAAGAATAAGGCTGCTGCGCACCAAAGTTGTCTTCCGTCTAGCATTGATATCACCGTGGAGGCGGAGGGCGTTCAAAAGCAAATTGAGCCCGACACTCCCACCTCGCGCCAGGGGAGAGTGGGCCGACTCGAGGAAACCGTGGAATTGCATCAGCAAAATTCGCAGGCGAAGTTGCAAAATGTCCCCTCACGCCCTCCGGAGATCGTACGAACCACAAAAGGCAATGACATCTCTATCAATCTAGACCTCACCGAACTTAGCACTTCTTGGAAAGAACTCCATACTTATCTGACTTCTTCAACATTCACTACTAACTCAGAGGATTCGCAGCGACGAGATGATCTTTCGCGGGATGCAGGAATCCAGACCGATGACGACAAAGCCCAGGAGGCGTTATCCAGGATTATTGACAAATCCGACTTCTTAGCCATGGACATCATCGGACAATTCAATCGGGGTTTCATTATTGCTCGTCGGCGGAAACAAGACAGTTCCACTGAGTTGGTTATGGACGACCTTTTTATTATCGACCAACACGCTGCTGACGAAAAGTATAACTTCGAGCAACTGCAGGAAACGACGAGAATCGAGTCGCAGAAGTTGATCCGGTAAAATTGTGTTTCTGTGATTGGTTGGGAACCTATTACTGATTAGTGTCTCGATCCGTATAGGCCCCAGCCAATTGAGCTCGCCGCTTCTGATGAACTACTCGCAATTGATAACGTCGAGGTTCTACGGCAGAATGGCTTCGAGATCGAAGTCAACGAAACTGCGGCGGAGGAATGTGATCATCGCCTGAGACTAATGGCAAAACCAGTAAGCAAAACGACAGAGTTTGATATGAAGGGTATGCTATAATTGTTATACGGGAATGTCTTATTGACGTGTCTTGTAGACCTAGAAGAGCTGATCCATCTCATGCATGATCAGCCCCAGGGTCGTATGGTGAGATGCTCTAAAGCTCGTGCCATGTTCGCGTCTCGGGCATGTAGGAAAAGTGTTATGATTGGTCACCCATTACAGCTTCCACAATTAACGTCGGTGGGTAACGTACCGGCAACCGTAATTTAGGCGATTTGCTGACAATTCCGGCGATTTAGATTATTCGACACATGGGAACAATGAGCCAACCGTGGAATTGTCCTCATGGTAGACCAACAATGCGACATCTTACAGACCTTCTTCCTGTAAATGGGGACCCAGGCACGTCACAGCCGGACCGTAGACGGATCGTCGACTTCCATATCCTAGACAGATATATTGAGTAGACGGTCCGCTCGGGCGCATTGAAGCTCAGAGCAGAACTTCTGTTTTTACGCCAGACTCGGGTAATTGACAAAACAGACTTCAATTGATTTGATCGATTTCTATGGCCTTTAACCATGGCGGTGGGTATTGGACCCAGAATCTCCGGTAATAGAAGCCTGTTATCCCAAATCAGTAAGTGTCGTGGTTTGAGAACTGTCATTTCTCTTTTCTTTCACACCTGCTCCCGCCAAGAGTCTTGTCACGGTCGTCATCTTCACTGTAATCGCACCAAGACAGTGTATTCTACTTGAAGGCGGTTCAAACTCCACGCCGGACTGCTATGTACATTCCCACGCGGAGTGAAATAACAATATGATAAACTTCGATGCTTTCATCGACCATTCTTGTATATGTGGTGCAACGCATAATGTTAATGTTAATTTCAGGCATGTCCCGACTATCTGGCTCAAAAAGAGAGACAATCCCACCGCTACCTATCGAGGTTGCTTCGATATAGTACTGAAGTCGAGCCAAGACCTTAACTGAGATCTGAAACACACAGCGGTCATATGATAGATGTAATCTGTGCACGGGGAAAAGATAAAGATAAGTTGTGTGAGTGTAAAGACCTCTGATCGTATGCAGTGGGAAACCGCGATAATCCAAAAAAAATCGAGAGTCTACTTTGAAAAGCCGTACTAGTGACCCCATTTTACTCTAGCATGTTGAATAAATAACTTGGAAGACAGTACTAGTCGACATAAGCGAGCGGAGTGAAGGCGCACAGAATGAGGGAATTTGTCTTTGCCAATAAGCGATTACCGTAAATTTGAAACGAGATGGGAGAAGGTGTAACCTTCGAAAGAGTCTGAGCCCATTGAGTTGGCTCTTAAATGAATATCTATCCATTTATACTAGGTTATGTTTCCGACCTATGGCGAGCAAACCGATTAGACTACGGCGGAAGCAATGCATAGTCCGGTGTATTCTATTTCCATGAACACTGTCAAATCGATCACTCATGCGAAAAGGAGACCATGCTTGGGCACCTTAAGGCGGATGAGCCTCTCAGAAGAAATCAAATCAATCCCGAAGCAAGCCTCTAGTTCTCACAAACACCCAAGAAACGAATAAGCGGTAAACATACCTGTGTCACAGGGACATTTTGCAGTCTAGGATTGCGACGATCACGAAATGTCGAGGGAGGTGTCAACATTGACTATGGTGCAGGAACGACATTAAGCCGCTACTCATCGTTCCATTACAAGGCACTGGATAGGAGCTATGTGACATGCACAGGGTGGGAGACTGTTCAACGTGACGAAGGTTCAAATACGTATTATCGCCTACTGACATGGGTGCTATTTCAAAGCATAAATTTATGACCCTGTTTTGTGTGGATGAGTTATACATCGATATGTAAAATGTCTGGAGTAACCATCAGTTAATCGGAATGTTAAGCAATCGTTAGACATCAAACGATCGCAGAGTATACCAATGGAGCCGCGGACAGTGGAGTATGTTTAGAACCATTCGTCTGTGCTTGTCACGTATATCTACCTATTCCCACACTTGGTTCGGCGTGGAAATGCATGTGTACAGGAGTTCATGTAGTCTATCAAGAGAGGAAAGATTCCCTTCTAAAGTACGTTGAGAATAGGATTCGATGATGGTCGAGACAGCGAACCTCTTTCAACTTTCCATTACCGGTGTAAACATAGCATCCAGCACACAGGAGCATGTTAATGGAAGGTATGAATACAAGTGAGGCTATAGTATGAGTCGAATCCAATTAGGTACACATTCAGCTTACTAAGGTTCAGATGGCGCACCTTTTAGTTGAATATGAAGAAATGAACATGTGGATCCGACATGTTGTCTGCCATGGTCAACTATTCCTGAATTTTTTTTGTGAAGACGAAGGAAGGCAGAAAAATGAAATTAAAATTTGCTTAAGATATTTCCCAGACCGTCAAGTAGCCGGGGGACTCCCTTTGTCCAATCACTTGTATAGAATGCCATGCGGTGTGATACAAAATTTTATGGTCAGCCTTTGGAAGTTAAAGCTGTCCGGGACGCCCACGTCGTTCATTCGGAAGAGGAATTTGGTTTCCAATCAGAATCCGAAATGAACACCGGTGTGTGAGGGGCACAGTTTCGCCCCACGTCATTTTAGGCGGTCGCGTTGAGTTTGCATTATCACGGTAAATGTATGTTGTCTGGATCCTTGGAGTGAATTCACCCCCAGTGACGCCATGATCTACGATGCCATATGTTTAATAGACTAATACTCAAATTCAGACTTAGGTACGAACCTTATGACAGCTTGAGTTATCCGATATAGTAAGGATATAATTCTCAAAGGGATAGTGTGGGTAGTATTGATGAAGTGTCAGCGAACTCAAATCGCTGTTTATTGAGGGATCGCTGCAGAGTGAAAACAATCTCGTTGAGTGAATATTGCCATTCACATGGTGGTGACATATTCAACCAGTGTGATATAATACACGGAAGTGATATCAAGCAAGAGCACCCCCAAATCCCGGAACATATTACCCCGGCTGTTATTTTTGTGCAATATGACTGGGTCCCCCTTATTACCACCTCTTCGACGGTCACCACATAGTAAGAGAGATCCTTTAGTCACAGGACTACGCGGAAGCTATTCAGCGCTCGTCTATCTTCTGGAGTTAAAGGTGCGTAGGAAGGGTTGTGACGACTTCCGGGCGGCTGCAGAGAAGACAGAGGGTGCGAGAGTTGTACTGGTGCGATACTGGCCAATCGCGGAAGCGATCCGTCTCGATGAAGAGTGGGAGCTTCAGGTGAAAACGGGGCAGCTGTAAAGTGATGGGTACTGACAGGGGACCCCGATGATGATGAGGAGGAAGACAAGGGGCGTTGAAATGGCCCGTTAAGCCCGGTAGTAGTTATTGAAGGCGGCCAAGACGGTGATACCCATCCTGGTGGACTAGGGCTGCTATAACGTTCGGTGTCATTGTCGTCTCCAGACAAGACGCGAGTTACTCGCCCAATATTTCCTTTTGCTGAGGAGTAAACCCCGTCAGGAACGTGGATGTTACGAAGATATTCATAGTTCTCTATGACAGGCAGACACGTGTAGTCATCACCCTGTGAACACTTCGTCTCAAAAGTGATAAGCCTGTGTAATAACCTAAGACACGTACCGAGAAGTATGCGACGATGTGCCATTTCCTAGGTGGCTCTGAGCTGCCCAGGTAAACGTGAGTGGAATATGTTTGCTTCGTGAGGCCATCTGGCTTAGAAGGTCGATCTTGGCGACGAGTGGGAGCGGGTTGATAACCAAACGGGTCCAAAGTTTTTCGCGCACTATTACAGATAATATTCGAAATTGCCCGCCAAGGTTATCGTGTGGAAAGTTCCTCACCGGCGAGCAGCCTTGGCTTCTCTTTCCTCTGGCGTCGTTTCTATCTTCTCTTCGTAGAAGAGATAATCACCTCGCATTCTGCTTTGTGACCTGTAATATACATGTTTGGTAAAGGTTTGTTTGAAAACGGCGCAGGGAACTAACCAGCGTCGACCATCTGTCCATCTTTCCAGTCCACCTACAAGAAGATTACGTGGGCTGCCGCTCTGTTGAGAAGTCCGAGTTAGGTTTCCTTACCTTGTTTGTGTTCAGCCTCTTCCCACACGAAGACGTTTCCGGAGGTCAATTGCTCTCGTTCAATGGCGGTCAAACGGCGCGTAACAAGCGGTAGAATCTTCAAGCGGACAGCTTCAAAGACAATGTGAGCATCTCTGGCATCCCTTAAGTCTATCAAAATCCGCTGAGTATTAAGACAGAGATGGCAATGAATGGTATGCATACGAAGGGCGGGATGTGTGGCAGCGGTATGATTATGCTGCGAGCGCACAGGAAATGAAGTAGCAGACATCAGTTAGCGTTTGGGAGGGAAAAGTGGGTATGGGTAGGGCTTTGGATTAGACTCCACCTCAGGAACTTTATACAGGAAATGACGATTCGGAAGATACCACAAACCATCTACTCGTGCCGAATTGAGTATGACCCTAGAAATCGAGAAGCAGTCCAACGGTGGAGATGAGGAACCAAGATTCCTCGAGATCAGAAGATCGGGTTTGTATTGGATGCGTTCGGCAGCAAACTTTTTGACGTTGAAAGGAGGGGCGTAGTTCCAATGTATTCAGAATACGGCATGAGGACCGGGCCTTTCACCTTTGAATATGTCCGAACTTTGTGGTATCCAGTCGGAGTACCTCTAATATCGGAATCTCCGAGGTTTCTAAAGTAGTCGGCTGTGGAAATTAACATTCATCGTTCCGCCGTCAAGTTCGAACCAAGTAGTGGCAATTACCTTGTAAGTTGAACGAAGTCCTTTCCACGGGTGAGAAAACTTTTCTAGGTGAGGCCGCTATCTGATTTCGCAAGGTGGGCGGAGAAGGCGATTCTCAGATTCTGGACGGACATATGGCCAGGGGCAATTTCGGCGTCCGGAGTTTCGCCTAATTTCACGACAGTGATCGTGAATTTAAATCATTGGATCTGATTGTATGACGTTCAGCATGGTTTCATTGTCAAATATGAACTACTCACCGAGATAGACTTCAGTGCGGTTATGCCATTAAGAAATTAGACGCGGCTAGCTTCTACAAATTGCCTACACGATGTTCCTCAGCGAACCACCGAGCATACGATCCAATACTAAGAAGGAGAGCTATCATGCCGTGATTGATCACGAACGAACCCTAATAGCTTCGAATCAATCCCTTCGGAAATCTACGGTCCCAACTGTATTGCGCACTGTGGGTCTTCATTGCATGCATACGGAGTACACGACTCCAGGGGTCGCGCGGCATTAGTTCAAGTTAAGTAGGTTGTCTTCTTCGACAATCTCCGGCCTCGACACGATCGTTTTGTTGTAGGAATCTCTGATGGGAAGCATCTTTGTTTCACCGAGAAGTACCTTAGGCGGAGATCGCCTCACCACTTGTGAAAATGGTGGATGAGAAAGAATTTTATTGACTTGTGTCCTTTCGTTGCAATCTGTCTCTATGCAAAAATATGGCGAATGACGTGTGGGCCAAGTATCCCGAATGTAATCAGTGTGCTGCAATAATTGAATGAAATAAGGCAACCCACAAGTTCGTTGCATAGAGACGGAGTATTCAAGACAACGCCCGCAATGGTGAGAAGGAACAACCCAAATGACGTGATAGAAGAGCGAAAAATTCCAGTAGGACAGTTCTTGACATATGAGACATGTGTCGTGGCAAATGATATGTAGTTCCATGTAATTAAGCGATGAAGTCCTTCCTAGAGTATAGGCAAATTAGCGATGCAAGATGAAATTGGAGATCATAATGCCAAAAGAGACATCCTCTTCACCTTAGAACCCGGATGGAGCACCTAGCCCATCGGTCCATCATCCAAGACTCCGACCCTTCAACCTCCGAATAGAACCGAATTGGCTCATATCATGTCAGCGCAACCTCGTTGCTACTAGAGTCTCGTTATAGTAGGCATCCACATTTGTCTTCAATCACCTGCCTTCCAAGTGGCGTTCGACCGGAGAGAAGCAGCAGAGGGCCGGCGGACTTGCTCCAAATTCCATCTTACGAATGTAATAAACTTGAAGAAGATGTTAATTGTTAAAGATGAAACACAGTCGAAACAGCCTACGATGACCCGCACTACTGTTGGACATTCTACCTAGAAGTAAAAAATTCGCCGGTTCTCAGTTCGTCTGGGTGTGACACAAGAAGAAGGCGGGGCCAAGCGTGCAGTAGCGACAACAGAACGCTATGAGTAAGGTACGTCGATAACCAGCGATAAGACTGCAAGAGTGGAATAGATGCCGAAGATCACAGACTGCATTTTTAGCCATATTCTCTCATGAATAGACTCTGCTGTGAACGTGGCCATAACTTTGAGCTAGGTGAGAACGTGAGCCTTTTTCTTGGCTGTCATGAGACTCTTCGACATAAGGTGGGGAACAGACTCGGGATCTAATATTCAAGAACTTCGGTCAGCAGGATTCTGGTGGTTCCATGCGGATGGATCTGCACGATGAGAATAGGAACACCCAAAGAAGGTATGAGCAGCGTCTGAAGGAACACAAGGCAGGAATAAGGATCTAGACGGTCACCGAGGCGAGGCACAAGAGCAGACTCATCCTTTACCTGTGGTGAGTTTTGGAAACTGTTCCCTACAGAAAGGCACATAACCCTAATAGTCAGCACTGGACTTGCAATGTCCCTCGCCAGCGCGACATCTTCGATTTTCGTGCCGGTGATTCGGCGTCTTGAACCCGAAAACTCGAGTGAGTGTGATATCAGAAAATGATTATACCAGTCCAAGGCGATATTCACAAGAAATGAAAGTGCATGAAAAAAATGGTAGTGAGGGAGAGAGCCAACGTCGCCAGCACAGATGAAAATATCTGTTGATTATTATTTGGTCAGTGACTCGGGTAATAATAGAAGGTGTCTTACCCGGCTAGCTCAGAAATTCATATCATTGGTGGGAAAAGGAAGATGTGGAAACAACCGTACATATCAAATAACAACTGGTTTAAAGCTCAGAACGGTTGGGCAGCGAGGACTGCATCGACCTTTATCACGAGCTCGTCATGGCTTTTAATTTCAGCTGCGAAGTAGGCCTTTAGCCCAGCGACGCCCTTGGTCATAATGACCTCTCGTATGCCATCGTATCCTGCCGGATTTCGTTCACGGGATAGCATGCAAACAAAGTCGCGCTTTTTTGTATAGGCTAACATTTCGCCTAAAGGTGGCGGCTGGTTGGTGCCAGTATACGGGAGCTGGACCTTGATAGTAATCGGCTTGGGGAATGCAGAGGGTCGTTGCGTAAAGTTGCTACCTTTCTGGGCTGGAAGTTCACTTATTCCAAGTTGAGCCCTCGTGATATCTGCTGGGGATGCATAGAAACGGTGACCTTCCTTGTATACAGGATTGAATGTGAGGCTCCCTGGACCACTGAAAGCCCGACAAGTAATCTTGTGCTTCGCCCAGTCGGAGCCTGCTATAAATATTTAGAGTATATATCGTCTCTGAGAAATCGAGTACTGACGTTGGCATTCCCGAGAGCAATATCGGACAAGATGACACCGCGCACAGAGCTTTAAGGAGCCGTCAGTCTTTTGACACAGTTCACACTTCTTCTCCTCCATCAACGCCGTTCCTCCTGTCCGTTTCCGAAGCCATTTGTTGATGATAGCGACACCAACGGGTCCTGCATTCGTAATAAAACTTCTGGGCGTCACCCCATCTGCATCAGGGATATCGAGGTCCGCGTTGTACTCCATTAGCAAGTCAATTCCAGCAGAGCTGGCGGTTTGCATGGAGCTGGTATAGTGGTCAGAACCGGCACCTGCAGTAGAACAGCATCAGATCAGGGATACCTAAAGATGGGTACTTCTCCATAGCGGTTCCGATGATTGAAGTTTGCGCCATTTTCCAGAAGGATTCGTGCAAGGGTTGGTTTGAAAGCGCGTTGACAGAGGTGGTGCAGGGCGGTGAGACCTGTGATGTCTTCGGAGTCGACTGGACAGCCTTTTCTCAAGAGATATTCTAAAGTCCCTTCATGGTTTATATTTGGGCCACCGGCAAGACGCTGAGCACCCAGAATTACGAGAGAGACATAGCCAGTTTGGAATGGTGTTTCCCGATTAGAAAGAGGTGGTGCTTGACCTGACTCTACTTGTTTCATAACTTCCTCGAGTTTCCCTACAAGGCACGCTAATGCAAACAGGTTGAGATATTGGGGATTAAAGGTTGTAGAAGCTGGAGAAAAGATGAGAAATTGTATATGAATCTCTAAACTGGGGATTTACCCCCCGAGAATAGCTGTCGGGCAGTTTGTCCTCCATTGCTCACACTGATGAATCCTGGCTGACCTAGAATTTCGGTTAGCAAAGGGCGGAACAACTAAACCTGCCATGCCCAGGTCTCGTAGACATGTCAGATAGAAGTGAAGTCGAGGTAGTAGTTGACCTCGTTCTCGAGAAAAATGGTTGTCGTTGAGTCGGTCAGAGTACTTAGGGGCAAGTCTTGAATCGGTACTTACTGTATTCGGGGATTGAATTTCTGATGTCCGATATAATGATTGTTGAAGATGCTACGCCGTTGAGCTTTCGGATCTCGATTGGTTTGACCTATCGTCTATATGACTCTAGTTATTTGACTCTTAGATGAGTTTTAACGTTTTGAACATCATAAGCTAGCTACATTTTCCATGACATAGGCTCCAAGTGAAAGTTACGTAAATGGTAATACCTGCTGACGCGGTAGCGCCGATAAGTTCACTCTTGATATACTACTACAAGTTCCGAAAGGCTCTACCGCTCTGTCTTGTATTTCGTCTTCCGAGGGTCAAATTTTTCTCTGACACTGTATTCTGGATGTCGCAAAAATATGACGTTGGGTCTGGGGGTTTGTTCGTAACCGAAGAACTAAAGGGACTTCTCGGTCGGCCTGAGTATATTCGGACTGCAAAAGGAGAGCAGAAAGTTCGAGATCTATACATCGATGGTGAGTAAATACCTGAGGCGTATATAATCGATCCTCTTAATTGTACACCAATAGCTTCTAAGAATTTCGACGCCCGATTACTGTATCCCTTTGCTGCTGCGTGTTATTGGGGAGTATTGGAAGATGTCATTCGAGTAAGCAACAGCTGCCCGTACCGGATTTTTCTCATAGCTTTTGGTCCATACACCATAGGCTGTGGAACTTGGCTTTGCCCCTGAACTCACTGGTTCTGAAACCCCATTCAAATTCGGTTATGCGACTTTAGTAGTAGCAGGCGCACAACGAGTTGTCGCTGTTCCTCATGGAAGAAAGCATGTGGAAGTTCTAAAGTTTCTCTTGCACAAAGGTTGCCCTCCTGACGTGGAGGATATCGCTGGTTACACGGCGTTGCATCATGCCACCATGCGCATGTTCCAACCGGAACTGGCTCGTCTTCTCTTAGAAAAAGGTGCAAACGTCAATCATGTGAACATATATAGCGAGGTTCCTATCTTCGGGTAAGCCTTTACATCGCAGTCTGCCTTTCTGGCGCATTTTAATACACGTATTCTAGGACGTTTCATGCGGAAATGACTGGTGCTATTGAACTTCTCGTCGAATTTGGCGCTGACCTTGATATTCCGAACTGGCAGGGTCGTACGCCAGCTCAGACCTTTGTCCATTGCGGACCCAAAGTTACCGCGGCGATGACCAGGGCTCTTCGCAAGCGACGGGGAGAAGAGGCACCCTTAGATGAGAAGAAGTGCAATTCGTGCGGCAAAACTAGTACAAGCTTGAAGCAATGCTCTAAATGTCGCATCACTCGGTATTGTTCCACGGAGTGTCAAAGTATGTTGGGTAACAAAGCTCCGAATCAAAGCAACTAATATGACTTTAGAAAAACACTGGCCGACGCACAAGCGAACATGTCGGCCTTTCTCGGACGATAATACTGTCGTTCTCAAACCATTCTATCAGAATATTCCTGGCATGTTCTTAGCATCTCCCTCTGATGTGGTAAGAAAGCTTCACGGCGTTGAGGTCGAGCCTGCACCGCTTCGCAATGAACGGACGTTCCATATCCCTACCACATTTCCAAAATCGTTCATAATCAAAGTACAAGTCCCAATGGGAGACCATGGTGTTGCTGAAAATTCAACAGGAGATCTACTTGTTTACACCAAAAAGCGCGACTTTGTTTGCATCATACGATGGCAAGACGGCCCCACTGGATACGACCGAATTAGTCAAGTCATCCGAACGAAGGGCGTCGGGGGTGCTAAGGCATACTTTGCTGCGGAACTCAAAGACAAGAACACCCTTATGATCAAGATTAGTGACATTCTGGCAGAGCAACCGTTCTAATTCAAATGTTACATGTTTCGATGTCTGATGTGTTTATTATAGCTGAATACTTATATATTCAATATACTGTTCACCCAAAATACTCTGACTCGTTCCCCAAGATGGATGGATCTATCCGATGCTGGGTCCCGGTTTGGGTTGTTGCGTACAAAGAGCAATCGGTCGGTCAGCCTCGGCTCCATGCCAATCCGAACGCGTGCCGCGAACGATCCGTGCAATGGGCCGCACGGATGCGGCTGACAGGAGCGCAACGCGCACCCGCCGCCGATCCATGCTCGGATCGTCGTCGCGCCATCCATACCGAGGCGGGATGTCGGAAAGGTTCGGTTCGTCGACGATGCGCTCGTAGACACCGTCGATCCGAGCACACTTCCTCCCTTCGCCGACCCTGAACATGGCCATCATCCTAAGTCCAAAAATCTATATAAGGAGGGGTGTTTTTGTCTCTAAGTCCTCACCAATCCATCGCATTCACATTCACACTCACATCACTTGCTTATATCCACCCAACCACTTTATCTTCTACTACTCGTTGATCGAGTTATCTATCCATTCTATCAATCATGCGTTCTACCATCTTTGCTTCCATGATCATCCTCAGTGTCGGTATGGCGGCTGGTTCCCCCATTGCTCGCTACACTCCATCCACCACTAGTGCTCAGGCTACTAGCACTAGTTCAGCCGGCTTGACTAGCCCCACCGATGCATTGCCTCATCTCCCCGAGTCAATTATTCCTATAGGAATTCTCCCGTCAGTCTCGGGTCCTCAGAGTCCTATCCCCTCTGGTGGCCCGGGGTCTAACGACACCGAAGACAGTGCAGCGAAGAGGGATTTAGTTGACATCATCCCAGTCAATGTCACCTTACCCACTCCCCCTACGGCACCTGTCAATGTTTCTCTTCCTGCTACCCCCTCCATCCCTACTATTCCTGTCGTCCCTGCCGTCCCCAATCCCCTCAGCGGCGGCGACTCTCAAAGCACCCCTCCCCAAAATCAGTCCAGCCCTGACGCAGTCGGAGCTGATAGTCCTGAGCAAAGTAACGATGATGCGAACATCGAGTCGGCTAACTCTACCACTCCGGCCCCACCAGCGATCCCCTCGCTCCCAGTGCAGTTACCTATCCAAAACGCTACTCTTCCCATCCAAAACGCTACCGTACTCATCCAAAACGTTACTCTTCCCATCCAAAACACGACACTTCCTATTCAAAACACCAGCCTTCCTATTCAAATCGCTAGTCTCCCTATTCAAAATGCTACTCTTCCTATTCAAAACGTCACTCTTCCTATTCAAAATACCACTCTTCCCATCGAAAACACTCCTCTATCAATCCTAAACACCACCGTACCCGTCTCTAACATCACTTTACCTACTCCCGATGTCCAGACTCCTAATGTTACTCTTCCTATCACTCTCCCCATCTCGAAGAGGCAGGAGTCTGAGGATGACGATGACTGTAACGATCTCTAATCTAGATCTTTTATAAATTCTGCGCCGGTCGCTTGTATCTCTATATAAACATCATATAATGCATTCTTTAAACCAAACTTTATCCCTGTGTGATTTCCTTGAGTTGGCAAGCAATTTGAGTTCGAGCAATCTAAGTTTCTTCTCTAGAAAAAATTAACTCGGTCGAACTTTTCATAGTATTGCTGATTCAAAATATCGTCTTCGAGTATTTGTTTGACTACTCTACCATTATTACTAGCCGGGATCTTTCTCTTAGTCGGTCCACAGTCAAACCTCTCCTAACCGATACTTTAATCTCACTTTCTCCTCTCATTTGTTCCTGACCAAGAAAAGCTCGATAGATGTGGAATTTTGTAGGAAATTATTTGAACGCGACTCTGTTGGGCTGTGAGCTTGACTCAGACGGTAGAACGTTTGCCATAGCGTCTTTGATCCAAGAGTTCTGAGGAACTTATACGCAGTAGTGGAGCGCGGATATAGCTTATGTCTGCTATAAAGATACCCAGCAGGTTAAAGTGGTGAAGTCTAGAGAACAGTATATTTAGGTAAAAATAGTATGCTATTGTACGATAACACCATCTAAAGCAAGACACGATTAGAAGTGAATGGCCTTGTCATACGCAGCCATGGCGGCCTCCTTGAATGCCTCACTGAGTGTGGGCTACAAGAAATCATTGGTTAATATTCATGACACAAACGAGGTTGAATAAAAAAATACGTACGTGAGCATGACATGTACGAGCGATATCCTCGGCGCTAGCACCGTACTCAACGGCAAGAACACCCTCAGAAATCATTTCACCAGCGTTGGGACCCATAATGTGGACACCAAGCACTCGGTCAGTTTCCTTCTCGGTGATGATCTTAACGATACCCTCAGTGTCCAAGTTGGTCTTGGCACGCGAGTTGGCAGCGAAGGGGAACTTGCCGATCTTGTATTGAACGCCAGCAGATTTGAGCTCTTGCTCAGTCTTACCGACCCAGGCAACCTCGGGATGTGTGTAAACGACCGATGGGATGGCTTGGTAGTTTACGTGACCGTGGCCAGACTTGATGTATTCAACAGCGGCGATACCCTCTTCCTCAGCCTTGTGGGCAAGCATGGGTCCGAAGGTGACGTCACCAATACACTTAACACCTTGGACAGTGGTGTTGAATTGGTCGTCGATAACAACTCGGCCTTTAGGGTCGACTTCAACGCCGATCTTGTCGAGATTGAGACCGTCAATATTGGGACGACGACCGACAGAAACGAGAACGACGTCCGCTTCGATCTAACGAGATTGTGAGCAACGTTTATTCTTAAATTCGGTACGACATACCTCTTCTTCCTTGCCGCCCTTGGCCGACTCGGTCTTGATGTAGACCTTGCCATCTTTCTTTTCAGCAGAGACGACCTTAGTGTTCAACATGAACTTAAGGCCCTGCTTGCCTAACGACCGCTGGAATTGCTTACTGAGCAGAACTGAGAATTAATTTGTTTCACTGATAAACTTAACACTCACGCAATTTCCTCGTCGATACCAGCACCACCAATAGCACCAAGGAACTCAACAACAGTCACCTGAGCACCCAACCGACTCCAAACACTACCCAATTCGAGACCAATCACACCACCCCCAATGACGACCATCTTCTCTGGCACTTGCTTGAGCGAAAGAGCGCCTGTCGAACTGACGATTTGCTCCTCATCAATTTGGATGGAACCACCAGGGAATGGTGCGACTTCCGAGCCGGTTGCGATGATGATGTTCTTAGCATCGACCTCTGTCTCGCCACCTTCGTTCAGTTGGACTGACAGACGAGTAGGCGACACGAAGGAAGCTGTGCCCTTGATGTAGTCGACTTTGTTTTGGCGGAAAAGGATTTCAATACCCTTGGTAAGACCGGTAACAGCATCTTCCTTTGCCTTGAGCATTTGCGGGAGGTTTAGGGAAACACCAGACACTATAGAACGATTGACAAATCAACTCCACAATGATAACGAGCTACTTGCCATCAATGCCACGACGCTGGAGATCGTGTTGCGTTTGGTGATAGATATGTGAGTTGTTAAGCATTGCTTTTGAGGGAATGCATCCGACATTCAAGCAAGTACCACCAAGTGCTCCTCGCTTTTCAATACATGCCGTCTAGAATAACAACGAGTGTCAAAACTCTGAGGAAGCAGACGAGAATCGAGATAAGGTAAGCATGTTGACTCACCCTCAGACCCTGCTGAGCAGCCTTAATTGCAGCGACATACCCTCCGGGACCACCACCAATAATTACGGCGTCATACGGTTCAGAAGGTGTTGCCAATCCGCGACGTGCGGCTTGCCCTAGTCGTAACCGGCGAGACAACGCCTATTGAATAAATCAGTATTGTAAATTTGTGAATCATCCTCCAGCAAAACATACACGTTGAGAGGCTTTTTGTACCCTGAGCATGATGGTGGTTAGTGGTGAAGAAAGATGACACAACCCGACGGACAGAGTCGGGTTATGTCACGGGGTGACGAAGTTATGGGCGTCACGTCCCGGTTATTCATCCAATCAGCAAAGAGTTCGCACAGTGGTGGCACTGGTAGTCCAAAAGGTTACAGACTTCAACGTTCAACAGTGCTAGCGAACACTTGCAATTGGGATTGAATGAGAATCCGATGTTCAACGTGATGAGAGCAGTCGACTGACATTGTTCCAAAGTCTAAAGTGATTTTATAATACATTACTTCAAGTTATAACACTTATTATAATAGTCCTCGGACCTCGACCTTCAACTTCTGAGGCTTCAAGAGGCTTCAGCTTCAGGCCTCAGGCCTCAGGTTTCAACTGGTTCTCGTGCTACCATCCTCCACATCTTGAATCCTATTGATACGCTGAATTGTCGGCTTAACCACGCTCAATATCTCTAGTCCTCCCATTCACATATTACACACACAACATTGACACTGACTCAAATAAAAAAACTTATACTATAATATAGCTCTTCACCGAATCGAACCTGCAGCGATGTACGGCCAGACGAAAAGTCACAAAAGTCAGGTAACGTGTGTGTGCGTTATTCAGAGAATTTCAGACGCAAAGAATATTAACATCGTGCGTCTGAGAGGGAGTCTACTACCCGGAAGGAAGATAGATTAGAATAGACTAACAATCAGGCTACGCTACTACACGACTCGGGTGAAGTTGAGGCAAATATTGAGGTACCGCGTCGTTGGCACCTGACGGTTCATTCTGTAACATACCGAAACTATAGACATTGTTTCATTGTAGATCAGAATATACACTATCTCCCTCGATAGTAATAACCTTTCCAAAACGAATCACCCCACGAACTTGGGTTTCCATACCTCCTTTTCATCATCGGTCGATTTCTCCCTAATAAAGGGAGTTCTAGTCGTAGAGCCCGGTCGAAATCAATGAGGCGCCAGACATGCTTGACATTGTGGCGAGGGCAAACACTATCATCATCATCCTCTCGCGCAGAGAGGATATTGTTCCAGCGTACATCGAGCTGTAATATACCGGTTTCTACCATATCTTCCATGACGGACCCAAGGTCAGCCCTGAATGATATCAACATGAATCAGCACATGGAATGATAATAATAGATAGAGTCGTGAAAGACCTACTGTGCCGCTTCAGAATAAGCCCTGCTTACTGGCTTTCCAAGGCGTTCCATGAGTAGGAATGCAACTAGTGGTGCCTCCGGGTCGTGACTCCATGTATTCCAACTTGACTTCTCCTTACTACCCAGACAGTCATCTACCGCAATCTCTATATCGAAGGTATCGTCTTCAAGGTGATCTCGTGAGGGAAGATGGTCTCCACCTCTCGGTTTTCTGTCATCCTTGGAATGCAGCTTGATGTCATCTTCATACCACGGTTGGACGTGTGAAGCACAGTGCAAGGGTCCACCAAGCTTGTTGGAGCAATCACGAAGCGGGACTGTAAAGAAACCATAGCATCTGGGGACAACGACACCTTGATAGCCATCCTGAGCTTGTAGGTGCTCGTACATCCAAGCTTCACGCGCGAGGCTTCTGCAGTGGTACGGTTTCGCGACTTTGGCACATAGCTCGAACGTGATCCCTAGCGTGTCGAGTGGGATCTCGGGACCATTGATATATTCATGGGCTCGTATTACACGTACAGCATGGACGAGTCCAATGCGTCCGGTACTGATTTGCTCTCCTAGTTCGATCTCGAGGAAGACTTTCCCCTCTGGTACAGGAGCGGGAGCCCAACTTTCGTGAGGCCACATCTCTTCCCCGGACTCAGTGTAACGTAACCCAGGAAATGTGATTGAGCGTTTGACCAGCACTGGGTCTACGCCCTTTTTGGACCTGGTCAAGTTGTGAATCAACACGTCGGAGATGATAGAGAGAGGTTCCTGGTTTGAAGGACCAATGAAGGTGAAGTCAAGATAGATAGATGAAGGAAATGTTCAACATACTACTATCTGACTCTTGACATAATCCTGTGCCTCTGTTATGTCTGTGTCGATCGAAGGAGAGAATAACTCGCCGACTACTGTATCTGTAGTAGATTCTGTACCCATGTTAGTCTGATATATAGAGACGCCGTTGTTGTGGTACGATGAGTACTGAGTGTTCGAACGTTAAAGTTCAAATTGATCGAGCTTCAAGGACCGATATATCAGTAGTGAGAGACTCAGACCAGCAGCCAAACGATTGTAATTTGTACATACTTTAGTTACGTCCCGTTACTACATCATTACGATAACCGCCCACTCGACTGCCCGACTGAGGATTCAATATTGAATATTGAAGCTGTGAAGCTTCAAGTACTTTGCAGTTTCGAGTAACTCATTTTGTCTCGACATTTGATCATGACAGGACTCTGTCAGTGAATAACCCCAACCTCAGTTTGTGACGTCAATCATGGGCCCTGTTCGTTACTCACAAGTTGTCTAAGTTCACGACCTATCGCTAATCCTTCCTTGTTGGACTTACCTGCGAGCTGCTAGCATGTCTATATTACTTGAATTTTCTGGTTCTAAGCGTAACGTCTAGCAAGAAAATGTCTTGTGTGTCAAAATGACGAATGTCTAGTAGAAAACAGGAAACAAGCCTCGGTTCGGCTGACGGTGACCTTGACTACCTATAGCACGATCGATCATTACCGTGACGTAGTATTAGGAAAGTAGAACCTCTTTACTTAGACTTATTATATATATTGCGAGCAGTGCATTCAAATTGATTCTTACATAGTCACGTTTATAGAAAAAGTTCACGGAAGGTATTTGCAACAGAGAACGATCCGTTGGCTTATTCTCATGACGACAGATAGAAGACTACGACGAACAACCATAAACTGACCCTGACTACTTCCACCACCGATTTTGAAGCTTGAGAAGTATTTCCGTTCGCCCCAGTAGTAGAAGGAGAAGGTGCACCTGATGCAGTGGAGTTAGAAGATGTACCGCCTTCTCCTGCAGAGGGTACATCCTCATTCAGAGCAGTAAGATTCACGGGGGAGGAAGAGTCGAAGGTTGCATGGAAAGGTTCAAACCCGGAGCCAGGAAGACAGATCCCCCTCCCGCGCCGGAGGCGTTGACATTTGGCGCTGTGAAAGGCACATAAAATTCGGGATCTGGCATCGAGAAAACAGATGGTGAGAATCTCTCGTAAATGAAAAGAAGCGGCGGAGGAAGAGGGTGAGAAGAACGAGACGTACTGAGAGGCCCTGGAATATCTGCGGTAGCATTTGTCAGAGGAATGGCTGGGCCGGAGATATTGAGGTTCTTGTGCCCTGTTGCGTTCGCCACGAACGAAAAGACGTTGCTCATGGTTCTATCAAACATCCAGAACACATTTAATAAGCGCATACAACGGAGATAGCTGGGACAAGACGCAACTGGTTCGTATCCCCGCGTCCGAGGGAGCCGAGACCCCAGTTATTCTCAACAGTGCTCAGAGTCGAATAGTGGGTATAGTACGTAGCGTCCGTCGTACCTCGGAGATGTTGAGGGACGGCTCCGCCAAGTAAGAGCGTGTAAATCCGATTGTTGATTCCATATGTTTCGTTCTCATCAAACGTCAGAACGATCAACGTCTTGTTGTCATTGAACGCGGGGTTTGACAGGAGAGGTACGAGCCAGAATTGGAGCCAGTCAGAAGCAAAGTCGATGTCTGTATCGTGTGCATCATTTACAAGATTGGGCGTGACAAAGTTCCATTGAGGAATGACGGATGCATTGAGATCTGCGGCAAAATCGTTGAAGTTGCGGATTCGTTGGAGACGTGAAGGAACGCTCGTGATGGAGTCGTAAACGACATGAGGGTTGTGTTTTCGCACATAGTACGTATAAGGAGGAGCCGAGGTGTTGAGATAATTTGGCTGAGTAAAGCTGTAGAACAAAATGTTAGCATAAACCATACGAATAACGATCAAGACATACTTGAACCCTAAATATCCATCAGTGGGCATATTCTCTTGGTATGATGCCCAGGTTACATTCTTCGCTTCGAGCAAGTCAACGACTGTCGAAATGCTATGGAAAACGTCTAACAGTCAGGAACTACATTTTCTACGCAAATAAATAGTGTAAGGCTGACTTGGTGGGAATATGGTATTCTTCGTCATCACCCATGCCAAAGAAATCCCCTCCGATGGCACCAACGTAGTTGGGTTCGGAAGGATGGGTCAATGCATAATACTGAGTGAGTAGAATACCCTGTTTTGCAAGCTCCACAAAGGCGGTTGTGGTCGAGGCGACGTCAAAGTCGGTGTTCTCCAACCATATCTAAGGGATGCCGCAAGACGTCAGCGAGAAACGCGGAAACGGACATAGGGGAAGTAATGAACAGTACCTGAGTGAACCGGTCAAACACTTTCCCACTCACTGTCCGCGCTTTCGGCAATGTCCCGTTGGTCTCGCCGACGTAGTTCGCGGAAACCTCGTCGGGAGCACTAGCAGGCTTGGCGAACTTCGGTGCTTGGGCAGCGAACACTGCAGAGGCGAGAGCCAAAAGAGCAGCGTAGACAAGCATTGTCAATTCAGCTGCGAGAATTGGTCGACTCTGGTGCTCACCTGGACAACTGGATTCATTAAATTGCTGGCTGTGGGCGCTATACGGTCAAAGTATTACGTCCGACAATGCACATGGGGAAGTTGCGAGGGGCAAAAGCGGTCTTTGTACGTTAGAATCGATCTTCGTGATGCTATGGACCCCAGGTACTAATGCAAAGATGCAAAGATAATGAGGATGAGAGTGTTCAAATTTACGCAAGGTTTGCTTCATCGACGATCGCTGGCATAATCGTTCTAAAATACGATCTTCTTTACTTGTTTAGGATGCACGTTCGTCTGATTAGCGGTATCGCAAACAAAGTACCATGTGGTCAGGCGTGTTATATGGTGACCTTTCTGCGACGCATGCTGGCAAATCCTTTGTTAGATAGTAGGTGAAAGTGGCAACGACATTCTGTAGAGGCTATGCGAATGCGATGCCAGTAAATATTCAATGCCGACAATGACTTGAAGAGCGAGTGTGTGAGACGGCGTACCTTTAGTCGCTGTTCTATGCCATAACAGCAAGAACTCAAGTCTGAATGTTTTAGGCAACTCGAAGATACAGTAGTAATGACAATGACACATATGCAGGACACGTTTTATGCATGTTTGGCATATGGCTTATCAAGGGATCAGTGTTAAACTAGGAAACAGTCAAACTCTTTTTCGATGTCATTTTCTTGCGGCTGGCAGTGGAGGTTATTGAGGACTTCGAAGAGTGCAATGGTAAAGGTCATTGAGTTACATTGTCACGGTGATCCATATATGTGACACATATCACAAGCTGTGTGACGGGATGTGACTTGTGTTGAACCCCTACAATGTGTTTTTCAGAGTAAACATTTGGAGTATAGGCGGCCCTCAGAATTCGCCAGACCTCTAATTGCTTGATGAAGTGGCCGGGGTCTTCATACGAAGCAAGGTTTTGCTTGCTGGAGTCTACCTAAGGGAGATTCGCAATCGTGATCCGTGCTTTGAATACAGCGGCTCATCTCGAAACTAGTTCCCATGCGCTCCAGACATTGAAGGAAGGTACAATCATCTAGGTCCAGGTCCAGTTAGACATGCTTCGATTGTCTGTCTGTCCAAGAACATCGACAAAGATACCATTCATGGCTGAATTGGCTCACACAGGTCGAAACTCTAGTCCATGCCGTCGAATGTGTCGAATCTCTAGACGGATCTTTCCTATCCGCACTGCACCCATTTACCTGTCTTAACAGCTGCATTCCAATACTCCGAGCGTGTGTTGTCTCTTTCCCAACTTCGTCTCTCATCATGGCGAGTAGTCCAACCACGTCTGAGACCCCTGCACTTGACAAGCCTGTGCCCAAGGCTTCCGGTTCGCGTACGCGTAAGGCTGTACTGGGCTTGGGTATTGCTCTTGTAGCACTGGGTCTCGGTCTCGGTTTAGGTCTCGGTTTGGGTTTGAAAGACAGACATTCATCTTCACAGGACATCATCACGTCGTCCAACTCGACGTCTACCCTTGTTCCTAGCCCTCAAACTAATTTTGTTCTCAACGGTCTGCAAGGCCAACCCCCGCAGACCCGCACGTTCTTTTTCACAGTATCAGAAGCCCTCGGTGCTCCCGACGGAGTGCTCAAACGCATGATTGTCGTCAACGGTTTGTATTCTAAAGATTTCGTACCGCCTTTGTCTCATCCCTCCTTTCAGGAATGTTTCCGGGACCGACTATCGAAGCCAACCAAGGCGATCGGATTGTCGTTAATGTTACCAACCGCCTTGAGAATGCAACGTAGGTGTGGAAATTATTTTAGGTTGTTCTGTTCTCAGTATTACGATAGGTCAATTCACTGGCATGGGCTGGTATGTTTCTTTGGAGACGACGATAAATATTTCAAGCATTCTTACCGCGTACTCACAGTTCCAAAACCAAACAAATTTCTATGATGGAACTTCCGGTATCACCGAATGTGGTATTCCACCCAACTCGTCCCTTGTGTACAAGTATGTCTTTGCTAAAACAATGGACCACAAGTCATTTATATCTGTCATTAGTTTCACACTGGGCGAATTTTCAGGGACAACTTGGTGGCAGTAAGTATAACAGAATCTCGTCATGTAAGTCGGTAGCTGATATAGTCCTCGATAGCGCTCGTACGTCTGTCTATTCACCCTATTTGTATTTCTGACGAAATATCAAATAAATCGTATGACTAGACGGTAAGCGTCGATCACGCAGATCCTCAAACACGGAGTTTTTCTGACAGTTACAAACCTAAATCATAGCTTCTACCCAGTACACCGATGGTGTTACCGGCGCGCTCATCGTGTATCCAACCGATCCAGCACCGAAAGGTTTCCCAACATGGGACCAGGAGCTTGTAGTTCAGGTGAACGATTTATACCACACATTTAGCAGCGAGCTACTTGCTGCTTATCTTTCGGTCCGTGTTTTCTTCTGTTGTAGCAGTCTCTTTCTGCTGGATTGACACTTCTACTAGCCCAACGGAATTGATGGAACTCCTGGAGACGAACCGGTGCCCGATAGTGGTGTAAGCTTTGGTATAACATATGTTCGAATAGAAGACTTACCGTGCATATAGACGTTGAATGGCCTCGGACAATGGAACAATGGTGGAAATCATTTTGAGGTAAGTTACTCGCCGTTCTTGAGTGACCTGTGTCTCACCGCCGTTTCAGTTCGATGTTGACTCTAACAAGACGTAAGTCCTTGCCGCTCTCATAATAACTTCGGTTCCTGAAATCACCTGTCTAAGCTATCGTCTCCGAATCATCAACACCGGATCCTTCGCCTCCATCCGCTTCTCAATCGACAACCACCCACTCACCGTCATCGAAGCAGACGGCACGCTCATCCAGCCCGTAAACGTCACCAGTCTCACCATCGCCGTAGCTCAACGTTACTCCGTTCTCATACATACCAACGGGACGCAGAAAGACGGGACCTATTGGATACGAAGTCAGATTCAAACCGACATGTTCACCTACGACGTTCCTGGACAGAATACGGACATTAGAGGAGTTCTGAGGTATTCCAATGCTCAGAATCCACCCTTACTACCTACTGCAATGGCGGATCCGGGGTCGGGGAAGAAGCTTCCCAACCTGAATGATACGTTGCTCGTACCCGCTGTCGTTGATACCCCGCCAAATAATACCAGGTCAGTTTTACCTACATCTTCTTTACTTACTAATTGAAGACTTCTGGGGGTAGACGATACCCTGTTACCGTCACCCTTGAGAACACAAACGATGGCCGTTTCTTGGCATTCATGAATGGAACGGTTCGTAATTATCATTCTATCGACCTCGATCACTCTAATAATTCTCATCTCCAGAGCTGGGAACCTCTCGTTGGGACGTCCACTCTTCTAGCCGTTCAACATGCCAAGGGTGCGGCATTTGCGCCCAATGGCGGAAGTCTACAAGATTCTTCGCAATTCTTGATAACGGAGAATTCTATTCAAACCGTCGACCTCCTCGTTGTGCGTATCCATAAAGTATCTCCGTTTATACGCAATATACATATATTATTATATAGAATAATCTGGATGATGGCGATCACCCATTCCACCTCCACGGACATAGACCATGGGTGTAAGTATCACTGTATTATGCTGGCAACTCGGAACTGATCTTATTCGTAGAATGGGAAGTGGGCCTGGTCGATACAGAAATCAGACACTCAATACGAAAAACCCTCTTCGGTAAGTTTACATTGTTTGATGCCCTAACCCATATTTATATTGTCTTTGAAGTCGAGATACGGTTATTATACCCGCCTTCAGCTGGACTATTCTCAGGTTTATTACAGACAACCGTAAGCCCATCACTATCATCATAGTCACCCCACTAATCCGTCCATCTAAGCCGGTGTATGGGCATTTCACTGTCGTAAGTTCATCTTGAGAAGCGTTTCATGATAATAATCAAAGTTGAATACTTGATAAAGATATTGCTTGGCATATGGCAGCCGGACTGCTTATGCAGATCAATAGCCTACCTTCGGTGGCCGCAAATTTGACCATTCCGCAGATGATAATTGATCAATGTGGTGTGTAGAGTGAGCGTACTATATGATTATTACTTCTGAGGGAATAGAGTAGAATACGTGAAAAACTAGCACGAATTCAACTGCGCTGCAGCCTACCATATAGTCAGATTCTGATCACTACCCAAATCGGTTTCAGTGGAACGCCGCTTGACTCTTTAGCACAGCCGCATTGGTAGCATTAGTGTCCCTTTTTGTAGTTGTTTGTAGCAATGACACGTGGTTCACTCTCATACTATGGGTAATATAGTGTCCCAAAATTATTGTCTTCCGCGGTATGTTTTTGGCTCGCGCGCGGTAAGTGAGCTGGGAATTCCGCGCTAAGTTGTGGTCCACTCAACAACTCGATGCGAAGTTGAGACTGATTGTACGCCGAGTCAGGTTTCTGCAACAACATGCTCTACATTTCTCATCAAACACCTATTTTAGGGCTCCAAGCTAGTCAACATGTCTCATGCATGATATGTCAATCTCAGCCAAATTGGTATTTAAGCTTCTTGTTCTGACTTGGTTCCATTGTTCACGAGCCCCAGGGCTAAGGGGACAACCTATGAGACTAGAAATTTGGGTCAGAAGAATAAAATATCTATAGTTAATAGTGTTATTATGTTGTCCCTTGCTAGTATGATGACTTGTATGAACCTTTACCTCATATTTATGAGGCTACCAATGCAAGAGAACTCGGAGCTTACATAACTACTTGGTATGTTGATTCAATGTTTAGATAATTGCAAATCCAGTCGGGGGAAATGTCGAGAGAAATATTGCTGCGCGCAACAACTGGACGGTCTTCAACAGAGCGCGGAAATCTTTGGACACTTCGCGCGCGGAAAGTGTCCTGAACACTCAACTTACCGCGAAATCACTCAATTCTGGTACTTACCGCGGAAAATAATTTTGGGACACTATATAGCCCATATCATACATCTCGAGAACACATCGCAAATCAAACTTGGCTCACACCTGCAGAGGCTGTTATATTATACCGATACAGGCTAATGAAGTGCTAAAGTCAAGTAGATACTGTACATTCACTGGGATTTCGACTTCCGTCTCTTGAAATGACCAGGCGAGGCAGACTTCTATGACTGTAAATGTTCGAAACGCTGATGCTTTTGTACGTACAGTACTCATGTTGCAGTTGCAGCGCTCTAAACCTTTACAGCACTTACATTTCCGATACCGAATGAAGGTGGTGTCAGCAAAGGGTAAGACATATCTATATCTGTCTGGTTGTATTAATGTGATTATGTATTAAAGCATGAGTCAGATTGGGCGGTTGTTGATTCCTCGGAACACTTCTGGGGCAGACATGGCGGTATCACTGTCAGACGTCAAACAGTTAATACAGGCATGTTCCCTGCCGGTTGACGCGTGCACCATCGATGTCGATTATCATGGCCCAGCAAACCCTGCTTTCCTTGTAACTACCAACTCCCCGTCCTCTCCATCTCAGCATGTCGGGACGACAAGGTCGTTGCAACCAGTTCTTCCACAATGGGCGTTGCAGGTACGGCGATAACTGCAGGTTCTCACATGACAATAGCGGTACTCCTAGTCGTGCAGGGACTCCCAGTCGTGCAGGGACTCCCAGTCGCGCAGGGACTCCCAGTCAATCCAGTCGCTCTCCGATATCCCAACCATCATCCTCAGCATCACCGCGGCCTGGTGGGGCTTCAACCGCTCCGCCACAGGTCTGCAGATTCTATTGGAATGACGGGAGCTGTGCAAGAGGCTTCGACTGCACATTCCGTCACCTCCGCAAACCGACAGTTACTGCTGAAACCCAGCAAACCCAACCCATAAATCATACCCCTCCTGACTTTTTTTCAACGGAGGGTCTGGCATTGAATAACGGCACCGTCCGGGAAGAGCGCTCTAGCCTCAACCCGAGCGAGGCCCATAATCAACTCAGGCCTTTCTTGAAGGACAACTATCGATTCGAGAGCCCCGCTAGGATACAGGGTTTTGTTCGCATTCTAGCGAGCATAAATGATACAAACAAGACTTGGGTAAGCTGCCTTGAATAACTGTTCCTTCCGTTTCTAATAAATTGCAATCAGGACGCCGAAAGCGCACAGGTGATAGGATACTAATTTTCTGGTAATCTCAATTTCTGACCTTCTTGTTCCGATAGTCCTTTTTAGGTACAGTCGTCGAGGCAAGTTACATCCCATTCTACGTCGCGTACTTGCTAAAACTTCTCTTATAGGGTAATGCTCTCCTACGCATCAGCGATATTCTGATGTATACATCCGTCAAATCTGGTATTGGCAATGGTAGTGAAACGTTATCCTTTCAGAGAGGTTATCTTCCTGTCATACAGGTATGTTTTTCTGATAGTGGGTCGAGTATCTGCTCTAAACACGTCGACTAGTTCTTTGCCTCCGACCTGATTTTGAAGACAACATTGCACAAGAACGTAAAGTAAGCGATCATGTGAAGGATGAATGATTATTAAAGCTGATGAAGAATCGAACAGCCTTCTCTATACTGGAGTCCTGAGCAACTTTGAGGTTGTCTCCGCCGTGATACGGGAGTGCCTTGGTGATATGATCCGGGCCAGGACATGGAAAGACCCCACTCCTAACTTGAACCCAGTCCTTCAGAATAATCTAAATGGCGTGACAGTGTTCAGGACGCTATCCGTTTTCCTTCTACAGTAAGATTATATCCTCTGCAAGATTGATCATTTCTTAGTTGAACTGTAGGTTTATGAGCCGTTTCAAGGATGCTATTCGTGATCACCCTGATGTGGTGCAATTGGTTGACGAACTACAAGCTTGGTTTGATCAATGGAGCAGCGGTGTTTGCGCCAACCCTCCTACGTTCACGGACAGTGTGGTGGACGGCGCTGTTCGCCGACTTACGATCGCCCATTTGCGAGAGGATATTGAGAAACTTCAAGAGATTGTCAAAAGGGAGACCAGGGTGTTGAAGGGCAAAAGAGCTGTCGATTGCCGTTTGCAGATCAGCCCAGAGCAACGTAGACAAGCTTTGGTTGCACGCCTGGAGATGCTGTATGATCCTCCTGGCACCCTCCGTATGGATGGACCTAGACATGACAACGATTTTCACAACATCGCTACAATTCGAATCGCCCCAACGCAATCTGAGCTTCTGTGCCCTACAAACCCCTATCTCCCGGCATTCATTTCTACAGCTCAACATCACCAACCCGAACATTCCATGGAACGTCACCTGGACATACAATTCAGGCTTTTGCGTGAAGAGTTGATGTAAGTGACATCCTCATTTAAAATTGACTAGGGTAATATCTAAATGTTCTCTCAGCGCAACAGTTCGCTCCTCGGTAGCTATCGTTAACGACGATTTGGCAATAATGTTCGGTCCGAATCGCAGTCAGAAGAAGAAAGAGCAGACCAAGTTGGAAACTGTTCTGACCAAATCCGGCGGTACTTACAAGACCAGTGGAATGGACTCTGTGTTCTTCCAAGTCTATACCAACGTTGAGTTCGCAGGTGTACAAACAGAGAGAAGATTGATTACTGTCGGGTTGAGCCTCGATGCACCGGCTGGGCCTGCGAGGGATGCCGATTCTAAACGCCGTCAAGAGTACTGGAAACATTCGAAAAAGCTTCAGTCTGGAAGTTTAATTGCGCTTGTAGTCGTCACTCGAGGATCTCCCCGAGTTCTCCTAGGAGAAGTTGCATCCTACGGAAATGATGTCGCCGAGTCTGCAAAGCATTCCAAGGACAGGGTTACTATCAAAGTATCGTTCTTCGATGCCGAGGTTGAATTCATGGCTTTACGAAATGTCAAACTCGCGGATGGCAAAACCACTTTTGCATTTCTTCTCGACAACGGCGTCATGTATGAATCGATTCGCCCCTTCTTGCGGCGCATGCAGACAATCGAACCAACAGAGATACCTTTCTCTCGCTATATTTCTCACTGCGGCGATCTTCACGGGATTGCTGTCGATCCCCCCAAGTATGCTAAAGCTCCTGGATTTCAATTCAACCTTCAGTGTCTTGCAAAGCCTGGCCAACGCATTCCCGCTCTGAATGTCATGCAACCAGCCTCTGTCATCAACTCACGACGTCATTTGTCACTTTCGAGTCAACTTGATCCAAGCCAGGTAGATGCAGTGGTTGATTCGCTCACACGAGAAATCTCTTTGATACAAGGGTAAGCATGTGTCGTTTCTCTGTAGTCCGCGCATATCTCATATCCACGTTATTCAAGCCCTCCTGGGACCGGAAAGGTAGGAATAATATTACTGTCTCAGAGCGCCTCATGTTCACACCGTCATCTTGTAGAGCTTCACTGCCAAGGAGATCCTACGTGTATTGTTCTCAAGTGGGATCAAACCTATCGGTAGGTAATAATTGTCTTGACATATTCACTATCTCATGATAAGTTCTCTAGTTCTAATTGCTTTCACCAATCATGCGCTTGATCACATGCTGACGTCGATCCTGGATGCCAACATTACAAATAGACTGGTTCGGATTGGATCTCGTTCGTCGGACGAACGTATCTCGGAATATACCCTTAACAAGCTGGAACGGGAGGAAAATTCGGCCAGTCTTAGCCAGTCTGCGCGTAAGCAATACGGAGCCATGAAAAGAATAGAAGAAGAAATCACGGAAGTGATGGAGGATATCCAACTTCCTACCCTCACCTGGTCCCAGATAAAAAACTTTATTGAAATCCAGCATCCTGAACAAGCGACCTCGATCTCCCAGCCTCCTTTCTGGATCTCGGAGCTATTTGAGCGGACACAAGCGGAAGGCAGCGCGAAAGGAGAGTGGATTAACGTAGGGAAGAAAGGGAAGAAGGTAGTCGATGCGTTCTCTGGTACTCTCTATGGATTCTGGAAGTCTGGTCGCGATCTTGCCTTCATTCGACCCCCGTCTCCGTCTACAAAAGGCAAGGGCAAGAAGACAGAAAATACGACTCCCGGAATTGCGCAAGAGGTTATTTCATTTTTCAATGGTCTCGGTTTTTCGTCGCTCCCCCCACTACCGTCTACCGATCGTGACATCAAAGTGTTGGAAACTACGTGGACCGTATGGTCATTCTCATTGCAAGAGCGAACAAAGCTTAGCGCAATATGGGAACGAGGTACTCGTCAAATGGCGTATGACTCCCATATGCATCGATATGAATCGCTACGGGAACGATACAAGGCGGCTTGTGATGAGTACAACGACATCAAAGACGAGGTAAATATGACGAATAGCTTTCCCTTACATTCTCGACCTGACATTGTTTTCGTGCTAGTTGCGTCGAAGACTTCTGAGTCAGACAGATCTTATCGGGTGCACGACAACAGGTCTATCTTCTTTTATCTCGTTCCTTTACCATTGCATTTAATCACATTTCTTCTGACAACAGGTGCTGCGAAGATAACGTCTCTCCTCTCTGTGAGTCAAAATCTACTCTGACATCTTTTGACATGAATTCACCGCTGTATAGACCGTCTCTCCGAAGGTCCTCATGGTAGAAGAAGCCGGACAAGTGCTCGAGGCGCATATTTTAACGAACCTAGTACCATCAGGTATGTTGCATATATCCTCGCGAATGGGAAAATGAAACCATCCATTGTGTAGTCCACCATGTTATATGTATTGGTGATCCTCAACAGCTTAGACCTAACCTCGCGAATTTTGGTGGGTAGATATATCGCTGTAAAAATAAACTTAAGCTGATATTATTGTTAGCTCTGTCCATGGAAAGCGAAAGGGGCCGATCATTGTTTAAGTTTGACCGCTCACTGATGGAGAGACTGGCAGATTCCGGATTCCCGATGTCTCAAATCAATGTACAGCGCAGGATGCGTCCTGAGATCTCACATTTCATTCGGTCAGTTACTCGATCACTTTTTTAAATTGCTCCCTGAATCTTTGGCGCAGAACCATTCTCTACCCCAGCCTCATCGACAATGAGGTCGTCGAAAGATATCCACACGTCTCGGGCATGCGGAAGAATGTATTCTTCTTCACACACACAAACAAAGAGAATGGATCTGAAGATGGAGTATCAAAGTTTAATACGTTTGAGGTCAGTGGTTGTCTGATTGAAGCAGTAATGAATATATTGCTGATGCCTTTTTCAAGGTTGAGATGGTTCGTGATCTTGTTATGTATTTCTTGCGTCAGGGTCGCTACAGTGAACCTGGGGATATTGCCGTGCTTTGTGCATATCTTGGGCAGTTGCAGAAGGTTCGAGCCGCTTTGCGAGACTTGAAAATTGCTGTTGCTGTCGATGAAAGAGACGAAGCTGAACTAACACGACAAGGACTCGCCGATGATTCTGAATTTGAGCAAGTGGTTGTCGCAAAGCATGTGCGTATCCATTCCTCCAAATCATAGCGTTTCTCTCATCCACATGTAATGCGTCAGATTCGGCTTGGTACAGTCGATATTTTTCAGGGCCAGGAGGCTAAGATCGTTATTGTGTCGCTCGTACGCAACACAGGAGCTTTTGAAACAGGATCAGGATCCATAGGCTTTTTGAAAGTATGTGCGCAAGGTATTCCCGTCACTATTACTTTATCTAATCCACGTCATAGAGCTCCAACCGTATCAACGTCGCACTCTCGCGCGCCAAACATGGTTTATATATTCTTGGGAATGCTTCCAACCTTCGAAGGAACGATACGTGGTCCACTATTGTCGACGAACTCGAGAAACGGGAGCAAATTGGGACTGGCCTGCCTATTATTTGTTCACGACATCCTGATCAGACACAGAATATCTCTAAACCTGGGGAATTACAACGGTTTTCCCCTGGAGGTGGATGTCTCCTTCCTTGTGATGCACGTCTGCCATGTGGGCATAGTTGCCCTAGCTGTGTACGTATACGAGCATAGAAGAAATATCCAATGCTCACGGTTACCTCTCATAGTGCCACTTAGATCTCGATAATCATCGCAGTATGAAATGTAGCATGCCATGCAACCGAACCCCTTGCCCTCGTCGTCACCCATGTTCCAAGTCATGTTCCGAAGATTGCGGATTGTGTGAATTCCCTATTTACAACGTTTCGCTCCCATGTGGACATAACGCAACGAAGGTTCCTTGGTAAGCGTATTTATCACTGCGGTTAAATCCTACTCTAAATTGTGTAATATTAGTTACATGTTGGAGGATCTGGGTAATGTCTTCTGCTCCAAGAAAGTGTCAAAAAAACTTCCATATTGCGAACATGCAACGTCCATGTCATGCGGCCAGGATCCTACGAAATTTGCTTGCAACGCACCTTGCCAAGGGACCCTTCAATGCTGTGGCAAGCCATGTAAATCTACATGCTCGTCCTGTCTGTCGACTACATTGCCTATGGGAATTCGGCCAACTCAACCTACAGCTCGAACGATCCATGTTTCGCATCCATGCGAAAGAGTCCTGAAGTGTCAACACCTTTGTGGCCTATCCTGTCATTCCGGTGAAGTAACCTGTAATCCGTCATGCGGGGAGAAGTGTCGTCAACGGTGCATCCATCATTCATGTCCTAAACCCTGCTCCGACCCCTGTGCGCCTTGCATGGAACCATGTCCATGGAGATGTACTCACAAGGAATGCCCAGTATTGTGTGGTTCGGTAAGAATGAGCACTTACACCCTATCAGTCTCGAAAAATTCATCACCTTTCCAGATCTGCGCCCGACTACCTTGTGACGAACCTTGCAGAAAGGTACTCCCTTGTGGACATCCATGTCCTTCTAGTAAGTAGTTTCTAGTCCATCGATCGATTAAACTTACTAACTGTTTCTTCAGTTTGTGGTGAGCCATGTTCCAAACAACATTGTGTGTTGTGCCTACCAGACGATCGCAAGGAGGACATTGTAGACGTCATCATGCAGCGCCGACTCTCTGAAATCGATCTTGCATCAGAAGACGTATCGGATCGACTCATCACTTTAGATTGCGGTCACATCTACACTGTGGAGACACTTGATGGTCACTGTGGGATGAACGAGTACTACGAAGTGGACCCCATGGGTCGATTCTTGGATTTGAAGGCACCACCTATCAAATACCAGACACCACCAGTCTGTCCACAATGCCGAGGATCCATTGATGCTCTGCGGTATGGGAGAATCACTAAGCGTGCGACGCTGGATATTTTGGAACAGAACGTCGCGGCTTCGATGTCTCTTTCTTTGAACAATCTCGAACCTGCGATGGCAGAATGCACGAATAATATCCCCGCCATGCAGACGGCTGCCAAACAACTTCCCGCAGATCTTGAAATAGCTTCAGGGGTGAGAGACAGGATGTCGAGAGTTCGAGAGAATGAGCCTCTCCCCTACGACCTTCTACAGACGCATAGTATGAAGGCTATCCATGGGTTCGCTATGGAAGAAGCTCAAGGTTGGTGCACGCTCACAAAGGATATTCTGCAGATATATCGAGACGTGGTCAAGGTTGCTAGAACTCGTGGAGCTCACGTTAGAGCCTACGAGGCTGCGTTAGCCACGCTGTACCGAATGGAGATACTGAGGCTGCAAAGTGACCCAGCATCCGTTTCGGATACTCCGGAACAGCGAGCGATGGATAAAGTGAACCTGGGGATTGGACAACCACCCTACAAAGCCGATACGAGGTTCCAGACAGAAGCATTTTTCGTTTCACTCGAATTACGATTCTCGCTATCGGAGATTGCCTTCAGTCGAATTGAGGGACTGCCATTGATCTCAGACGATGATGCTGTCATCAAACACCGCGAATTATGGTGCTCGTTCAACAATTTCCTTCTCCAGTCGTGTGTCGACGATTCGAGAAAAGCCTATCTTATCACCAAGCGTTCTTCCGCCACTCGCCAAGCCGCTCGTTCTTCGTTATACGGAATGCGGGCTGATTTCGAGAAGACCAGGTTCGCGTTGATTTGCAAGAGAAATGACTATTTCCGGTCGGGTCAACTAACTCGAGAGAATCGTAACCAGTTGGTGCTCGCTGTACGAGAGAAGAAAAAAGAATTGCGTAACAGCCTCAATTTCACGAAACATGTCTACATCCAAAATAGACCTGTGAAGACTATGGGCGAGTTAAGGGAAGAATATCTTTGGTTCGATGACAACTGTGCGAAGAAGGTGGAACAATGGTACAAAGCTTGCGATGATGTTGAACAATTCATGTTGAAGGATGGTGTCTATATCCCATTATCACTTCAAGAACGAGAAGACATTGTGAAGGCATTCGGTGCAGAGTTTAGTAAGCCAATTCCGTATACGCTGTTCAAGACAATTTTACTCATACTATTTTAGCACATCGTGGTCACTTCTACAACTGTGAGAATGGGCATACATTCGTGATCACGGAGGTAAGCTTTTGTCGCCACTGATAAGCTGCTGTCTAATACTGAAATCATTTTCATAGTGTGGTGGAGCCATGCAGGCAGCAAGATGTCCAGAATGTCATGCACCGATTGGAGGGAGTAATCATCAGTTGCACTCTTCCAATACGCGTGCTACGGAGTTTGAGCAGATCGCTAGACGGCAGGGAGGTTTGGACGCGCCATGGCCATGGGGACGGGGTGCTTAAAGAGATTTGTCTGACATGTTGTTAGGACGCGCACATCGATAGCATCTAAAATGTCCTGAAAGTTCGTTGTATCCGACAATTTATATTTTATCAGTACCGCTGAATTCCAAGTGTACAAAGTACAGCACTTTGCATAATTCCGTGAACGCGCACTTTTTGTCTCCAATCGTCCTAGTCTCCGTAAATAAGGCGGTTGGATGACAGTCGCTCCGGGTCGATAGTTGCTCAAGCAATCAAGACCGAATCTGAATAGTTAAAGAAGCTCTTTCTCCCCCCCTCTGGACGCTTGAATTAAATACATCCACCAGTAATGTAACCAGGTTCGTACGAACATCGACAGTGACGGATGGGGGGAAATACTATATGTTTATAGACCCATGCAAAGCGCCGTTCTATGCTCATAGCTTGAAGCTTGGGGCACGGCATCATAATTGTACATCGGCCAACTAGAGTTTGGCAATTTCAAGCACTGTCATACCCTGGTAGCTAATACTATACGTCTATATTACAATATGCTCAGACCTTGATGGAATGGAACCGAACATACTGTGGCGCAGACAATGGAGGGGTGGGATAACAAAGCATTATTGTACAGGTACTTCTTTCGCCCTCAGAAGTCGACGTTTTGACCCGGCAAGTCCTCGAGACTACAAAAAGGTCTGATCAGAATCTTGAACAGACGGTAGAGAAGACGAGGCAAACTCAATCTCGACGCAGTCGCCAATTCTCTTCGCCCAAAGATAGAGAACCTGACCATAAAGACTTTTCTCTTTCATGAGGTTGACAAGTTTCTGATGTCCTCGGACATCAAACGGAGTTAGGGCCGCAAGCTTCATCTTCTCTGCGAATATGACATCTTCAGGGCCTGTCCTCAGCTGCATACTCCTGCGTCGATCAAACATCAATATTGTCAGTCCCTTCGTCATTCCATCTACCATATAATCGAGTGGTCGAGAGGCTTCGAGGATGAAGCGTTCGTTTCCGTATTCGTTCGGGGGACAATCGCCAATTGGCGCGAGGCCCGACACCTTGACGATTTCTTGTTCGACGTAAAATCCGTTTTCAACAACGAAATCGGCGAAGGTCCGGGTAGGGACATATAAGCTTTCTGCCTTGAGGTTTGTAGATGGGTTTTGGAATAAACTCTTGGAGAATTTGCAGATTGATTTATGTTCGGGCCAGTTTTCTTTGTTGCATGCGGGGTTGCAGCAGTACTACAGAGGGGATTTACTTAAGGTTAACAGGGAGTAGAAGAATTTCTTGCTTACCACTGACGTGCACCTAAATGACCAGGTGAGGTTGTGTTAACATCTGAGGCGTGACAGCGCTACTGCTACTCACGAGCCGCACATCAACTTGCTTTTAGTGGATCTTCCACACGTCGCGCAGTTTCTTTCTGGATTGGGAGTGACACCGGCCTCTGTCTGGTCTAGAGTCCTGGAACACGAGTCAGTCTAAAGCCGTACTGTATAACGAGTAATGCTTGATGACAATTCAATATGAGCCGCAAACACGGAACAAAGAAGCTTATCCTCGATTGCTTCTGAACGTCTTCAGCAATCCCATTCCAATGGGACTACATTTCATCCGCATATCCCATATCAACCAAATCGGCATTGAAAGATAAAATGCGGACAAGCATCTCGAGATGCGGGGCTGCCACCTCCTCGCCAGTCGCGAGATGCCATTGAAGCCTTTCACGGACTTTTTTCATTGTAATATTTTCGGGCATCGACTTGGCTAACCTGTCCTGGAGGTGCCCTACCAACTGTGATCCTCCCTAACGAATCACGGATTAGAAATTACAGCCAGGTTATTTCCACTACTTGCCTCAGGACGTCCGTCCATGTACGAGTACGAACAATGACTAGAGAGAACGTCGGAGTTTGCGTCATCGGAACCAAAGGACCTACAAAAATTAATATTGATGATTAGTAACTCTTCCAAGGGACTATCAGTATCCACGACCTGACGCAGTCTCTTGACATATTCGAATCAAATCCATGAGCTTGATGGTCGTGATGTTAGTAGGCCTCAACATCAGGGAAAAAACTGCATCGCTTTGCCTCGTTAATCCGTCGATTTGTCATGTTCCTGTGCCATGACCCCTGATCTCGGGGTGCGCCTTTTCCTACCCATCCCAAGATTTGAAGTTGGAAGTCCTGAGCCCCCCGGACGATCCAGAAAGTGTGGAATCCGGTGGCAAATAATCCAACCTAACGCGTGATAAACACCCACCAGACTGGTCGCACACAAAAAACATACCTTTGCGAATCTCAGAGTGCGAGTTTCAACTTCTCGATGGCTTCAGCTTCCGTAATAGAGGCTCTGGGATCTAAGCCTCTGACATTCATCAAGCGCAGCCAAATGAGAACGTCCATTTTGGCGACGGAACCAAATCCACCGTCGTCCTTGGTAGGATCCGCAACGCGCATCGTTTTGGCCAGCTCGGCGATCTCGTCATCGGTAAGGAACTTTGACTGAGTTTCAATAATATGTATGTCTGAAAAGAAGATCGACTCGGAGCTGGTGGATGGTAATATTGACTGCTGAACTCATGAGATGCGGCGCGTCCGGACCGGGAGCGCGACGCGACGCGACTGACAAATGAGTCGCAAGTACTCTCGGGATTCCGACATAACATTAGAAGTACTCACAGTGCTCAACCAAGTACTCTACATTTCTTGCCTGGCTTGAATTCCATCGACATCTTGCATTATTGTTCATTTCTACTCTTCACAAAAATGCCACCCAAAACCAAAGCTAAATCCGAACCTACCACGCCCAAGAAAACGCCGGTTGACAAGAAACAGAGTCAGCGTAAAGCTGCAAAGCCAGCACCTGCAAGCAAGGCAGCTCCAAAGAAAAAGGCTATCGCGAAGCGCAAAGCACCTTCCCCCTCTGTGTCCTCAAAATCCCCCTCTACGTTATCAGACGAATCATCTTCTGATTCAGAGGAGCAGCCAGAGTCTGTCTTTGCACACGGCAGCGAATCCTACGAATTTTCAGAGAAAGATGAAGATGATACAGCTTCACTACACAGTGACAATCTCGACGAAGAGCTCGAGGATATTCGCCCAAAGTCACCATCTGCCTCACCCACGAAGCCAAAGAAACGCAAACGAAGCTCCGAGGCGGGCTCTGCCAAGTCAACACCTGCGAAGAAGGCGAAGACATCCCCTGGAAAGAAGTCGCCAAAGAAGAAGAGAATAAACAAGTTGGACGAATATGAATTAGGCGACGAGAGTGAAGGTGAAGACGAGGAAGACCCGGACCTTGATGAGGGTCAGGAAATTGTTGGGCGTGTCGTTCAAGCTCCTACAACAGGACGAGGTACGTATTTCCTACGGTCTGAAGGTATCAAACGATAATGCTGGTAATATTTCTACAGTCCCACCAGGGCAGATATCCCAGAACACGCTCGACTTCCTGACAGAGTTGAAGAAACCCGAATGTAATGATCGTGAATGGTGCGTTTACAATCTTGTTCCACATTTCCAAAGACCAGGTCTAATTCAGTGTTTAAGGTTCAAACTTCACGGTACACAGCTCGTTCTTTATCCCAAATTACCTTCCTTAACACTGTAAACCTCTTAGAACCCGTCTTCCGACTTGCAGAGAAAGAGTGGAAAGACTTCATTGAAGAGTTTACCACTCTCCTATCGGAAGTTGACCCTCAGGTCCCGCCTCTGCCCGCGAAAGATGTTTCACACCGAATCTATCGTGACGTAGGTTATCGTTATCTTGTATTTCCCGTACTCCGTAGACGAACTAACACTATATGCTTACATATAGGTCCGCTTTAGTAACGACAAGACTCCATATAAGACTGGATTTTCCGCCAGTTTCTCAAGAAGTGGGCGCAAGGGGATCTTTGCTGGATGTAAGTACACTCCACAATACAGACCTATGGCCCTGCTGATTTTGCAACTAGACCATGTGTATGTCTCGTTGAGTATCTCAATGAAGTCGTCTAACTGATGATGATCATACTGGATCATCTAGTTGCAGTACGTCCTTCCTATGCCCATACTATCACGCAGGAATTCATAAAAATTCACTTAGTCAAGCCCGGTGGCCAGAGCTTGCTAGCGGCCGGAAGTTGGCAACCTGGCAAAAACGAAATTGCTATGATCAGGTTGGTAATCCCAGTCCCTTCTCCGTTTTGTTACTAACCTCCTCATTTTGATTATAGGAATAATATTGTCCGTTCTTCCAGACGGCTCCGTAATGTCATCTCCGCCCCTGCATTTGTGGAACTCTTCGGTGAAGCCAAACGCCATCCCAAGAATGAACGACAAAATATCTTTGGGATGGACGATGAGTTGAAGGTGTCACCTAAAGGTTTCGATAAGAATCATAAGTACGTATAAGCCGTCTTATGAGTACTTACCCTCCCTCCTTAATCCGCTTGTTTTCGCTTTCAGAGACATTGATTTACTGAAGTGCCGATCGTTTGCGGTAGTGCACTAGTAAGTTTTCATGTTAGTGTCGCCATTCAGTTGGTTTGAATTGAATATTGTCAAAACTAGCTTCAAAGATGAAGAGGTTTTACAAGAGGACTTTAAGGAGGAGGTGGCTAGGATTGCGAGTATTGTTCGCCCATTTGTGCATTGGTCAGTTTCAGTATACTTCGATAAAGTTGCACGACGTCTGATGATCCATGTTTTTAGTCTTAATGATTTGATGACTATTTCTAACGAAGATGAGGATGATGGGGACGCTGAAGATGAGGATGAAGGTGGTGATGAAGACGAAGACGAAGATGGAGAAGACGATGAACCTTGACTTGGGAATATCTTATCTTTTACTTTTATTTTGTGTATTCATGACGTCAATCAGAATCGCTTGCGCACTGTGTCGCGTACAAAAACATGAATCCGCTTCGCATGAAGACAGGACGGTCATGGTCATGATCAGACTTATTCAAGGAGTGGGTGAAGGATCGTAGCGGTGTGCTATAAGTCCATAGAGCTCTTGTGCAGCTACATACAGTACTGGGCGTATACCATATATATATATTCGAGTTGGATCATGAAATCGAGCTTGCTATAATCACTAATTCTAAAAGCAAACATAAGAAATATAAATTAAGTCTTATTTATATCTTATGATCATTGATTACATTACCAACTCCGCGTCTCTGAGTTTCTCATTCTCAATATGTGCCCCGTCATCATGAAATCGACACTGGCTTGGAAGTTGGAACCCTCTCAACTCACAAGATACTTTCTGTTTCGTAACTGGCAACTACTATGGTGACAGTCATAGACCCTAGCCGCTCTGTCAATATGGATATGGATCTAGATTACAAACGACTTTCTTTACACGATGACGATTGACGAAGCTGTGGACCTTACATCATCTCGTGCCTGCAGAGCTGCAGCTCTATACATGGGGGCGCGTCGAACCCACTAGACTCGATAGTACCTTTCGCATTGCCGTTGGTTATCTGATGTGCCACGTAGTGTGGTTGTATACGAGCTCACAATCGAGATAGCTTGGAACGAGGGCCGTTTCTATGGGCACTATACCCTTCTCATACGCTAACGATTGTTACAGATCGAATTCGTTATTTTAAACATCGGATGCTCACGATTTGCATTTTCGTGCGAAGACAGTGAGTTTCTTATCCGTCCCCCGGTGTTTACCCTTGAGTAAAAGTGCTCACACTTGGACTATCTTCCCACAGTATTAGTCCAATTCATTTTCACGGAAGCCGAAATCGCATGGAAATTTGCGGACATTCTTAATTGGGATTTGCACCGTAACAGATGTGAAGTCCCTGGATGAAATGGGAGAATATATCCGGCTTTCATGGATCCCGGCTGTTGGTATTATCTCTTGGCTACTACCGTTTTGATATTTACAGTGGATACATTGAACTCGAATCCTCAATTGCCATTACAAAAAAGATGGTCCGAACTCTCATGCCTTATGAAAACTTACCATTCACCACTAGCAAATGTCAGGAGCGTGACACGGGAGTAGCCTTCGCTCAAGGAAGTCAAGAAGCTCTTTCTACGCCAACAATCACAGAGTCAGAACAAGTGTATTGCCGATTCGTTTTACGCCATTGGGTTAATTCTGATTGTTCTCTTCGCTGTACGTCACAGGTCCCTCGGAGCACTACTGTGGCAATTGAAGGTTCCATTTCAACTATTTCAACTTTCTAGACCTCTCAAACTTAAAGCAACGCAGTATCCACGTTATAACTGCCGTTATGAACACGAGTCTGATTTCACCTATGTCAGATGATATGTCGTCTGTGATTAGCCTGCCTGCATCTTTCCCCTTGCCGGACGTTTTCAGTACGACAGATCCCAGAAGAAAACGCCTGAATGCAAGCGCTCGCCTTCTTCACCATCCGAAGGATACTAATGCCCATGACTGTCTAACCGGTCCCGAGGCTGATCGTTCGATGTCTGGGCGGCCTCTCCATATTTCACTGTCGGTTTTGATAATCTGTGCCCCCTTTCGTTCAGACTGACAGCTAGTCCCCGAGGATCCCAGGGGCGTTTCTCCGTAGAACCTAAAACATCACTCTCCGGGCTATAAAGGTAACGTCTGACATTCCAAGGTTAACTTCTGCTTCTCTACTTCTACCGGCTCCTGGACTTCATACAAGCTACCCATGACAACAACAACAGATTGGTGCTACCTACTAGGGACGATCTCGTTTGTCGGGATTGTCGTATTGCACTCATGGTGGAAAGCCACCAACGAGAGTATGTCCTACCCGCCAGGGCCCGTGAAGCTGCCCTTGATTGGAAGCGTTCATCTCCTCCCTCAAAGATACCAAGAGAGAACCTTGGCGGAATGGGGGAAGACCTTTGGTATGCGATTCCTGATTTATGACGATGGAAAGTATTCACAGCAAATCCCTTAGGCGACATTGTCTTTGCGAAGCTCTTTCAGACCCCTGCAATAATCATCAGCTCCTACGATATCGCGAGGGATCTAATGGAAAGACGAAGTGGAAACTATTCGGATCGCCCCCGTTTCATTCTTATCGTCGAGTTGTAAGTTATTTCAAATGGTTCACAATCTAGCAAGTGTATACTCGTTCTATCAATAGAATGGGCTGGAAAAACGCTATCACTCATCTACCCTACGGCGAGCAATTCCGATTGCACCGCAAATGGATGCAAAACGCTTTCCAAACCAAGTCAGCTTTAGACGGCTATCGATCCATTCAGAGGAGGGAGGTTATCGTCTTCCTAAACAATATTCTATCCAGTCCCAATACATGGGCTTCCCATTTGACTCGGTAAGGGACATGCTAAACGGACACTTCGCACCGTTCTAAACTCGAGAAATAGATTCTCGGCGAGCATCATCATGGAGATCACATACGGCCACCAAGTGACTAGCAGCGATGATAAGTTCATAGGTATAGCGCAAAGAGCGGGCGAAGAGACAGTCACAGCAGGAAGGTTGGTAGTTGAAACATATCTCGACGGAGTAAGATCTCAGGATAAATCTTCCTAGCCCTGGATCAATGCTCGTCGATTTCTTCCCGATCAGTAAGTTCAAGGCATTAATGAAGCGACAGGACAGTGATGTTGACACTCTGAATAGTGAAACTGATCCCTGCGTGGTGCCCGGGTGGAGGTTTCAAGAGAAAGGCTGCCGTTGCTGGCAAATATGTCCGAGAATTGTACGATGCTCCCTATAACATGGTGCGCGACAACATGGTAATTTATTCATCTTCTCCCAGTGAAAGTAGCTTTCTGACTGGGTTATTTGACACTAGAGGAAAGGAACTGCCCGACCATCATTTACTGCAAACCTCATAGAACAACTCGACCGCGATGGCAGACTTACGCATGAATGGGAAGAAAACGTCAAGGGCGCGGCCGCAGCGGTCTATGCAGGTATGTTGACAAAGCTCTCCTTGACATGCCATTTACTCATATCGTGCTAGCCGGCACAGAAACGGTGCGTAACAACATCTTACTTCATGGTCTTATCGAGAACTTACTAAGTGTGCGATTATAGACTGCGACAGTCATGATGACGTTTATGCTAGCCATGGTCAGGTACCCAGACGTGTACAGAAAACTGCAAGAGGAAATCAACCAAGTTGTAGGCAGCGAACGCCTCCCAGACTGTGACGACAGACAGGCGCTACCATATACTGAGTGTGTAATCAAAGAGACATACAGGTAAGTGGAGAATATCTGTGGCGACTCTAACCATGCTGATCTTTGCCATCAGATGGCGTACACCTGTCCCGTTAGGTTCGTGCCTTCCCTCTTCATTCCATCATTCAGTCGTATCTCAGCGTATCATGACATTCTTCACAGGCATACCCCACAGCAGCACTAAACCGGATGCATACAATGACTATCATATCCCACAGAACGCTATGGTGATTCCAAACATATGGTACGTAGCTTCTCTACCCGAACTTAACTATAATTACTTCATGTTTGACATGTAAACCATGTTAGGGCAATGTCACAAGATGAGAGAATGTACTATAATCCGACGGAGTTCCGCCCAGAGCGATTCCTAAAAACTAATGTCCTTGACCCAAAGAACATTGTTTTCGGGTTTGGAAGGCGGTATGCGTTGTTTTCGAGCTTCATCCAAGGTAACATCGTTGACGTCTGCATTCTTAGGCAATGTCCGGGTAACGAGCTCGCCGACCGTAGCATTTTCTTGCTCATATCTGGTATCGCGGCGACTATGGACATTACAAAGTGCAAAGACTCTATGGGGATAGAGATTACGCCACCACCAAATTTCACATCGGGGCTTGTGAGGTATGTAATGACGGTCCTTGTACGGTCCAGCTGATTGAATCTTCTATCTTAAATCCTTAGTCGCCCCGAAGAGTTTTGTTGTACCATCAAACCGCGCTCAGGGAAAGCGGAGAGACTAGTGAGACAAATGAATGTAGTAGTAACTGAAGAATAAGAATTGTAACCTTCTCCACTATGCCCGGCGGTTTCATGATACGTTCTGCCCCTTTGGGCGAAGTTGTTCATCAACAAAGTAGATCCCGACAAAACTCTCCGAAAACTGAGATTGAGCATTAAAAATACACCTATATTACACGAGGATCAACAATATGCTGTTGGGAGAATGGAACATGTGGCGCAAACGATGTTCAGGAAACTCAAGTGGCGTCGTACATTTTTCACCATCAGAAGTCGACCTTCTGGTTTGGCAAATCCTCAAGACTGGAAAGGCGCATGATCAGAAGTGGCACAGACAATAGGAGAGAAAGGACACACTCAAGCTCGACACAATCCCCGATTCTCTTCGCCCAAAGATAAATGAGTTGACCATACAAACCTTTTTCTATCATTAGTTTGACAAGGTTCTGATGTCCTTGTACATCGAACGGTATCGGCCCTGACGCAAGTTTCGTCTTCTCTGCAAACATCACATCCCCAGGGCCAGTCCTCATTTGTATACTTCTCCGTCGATCAAATAGGATTATTGTCAATCCCTTCGCCATTCCATTTACTGTATAATCGAGTGGTCTGGTGGCTTTAAGAATGAAACGTTCGTCCCCGTATTCGTTCGGGGGACAGTCGCCGATTGGTGCAAGACCAGACATCTTGACTCCTTCTTGGTCAACAGCAAAACCGTTATCGATTATAAAATCAAGGAAGGTCCTAGCAGGGACATAGAACTTTCCAGGTTTGAGGTTGGTCGGCGGGTTTTTGAACAGGTTCTTGGAGAATTTGCAGACGGATTTGTGTTCTGGCCAGTTGGCTTTGTTACAAGCTGCGCTACAGTAGTACTGCGGATGAGAATAGACGATCAGTGGGCGATATAAGTCCCGAACATAAGGACGAGCGTACCACGGACGTGCATCTGATCAAGACATTCGGGACATAAATAGCTGTATGAGTCACTGACATACATACTACTTACGAGCCACACATCAACTTGCTTTCGGTGGATTTCCCACATGCTGCGCAGATTCTCTCCGGGTTTGGAGTGATTCCGGTCTCAATTTGTTCCAACGCCCTGGGATGGAGTTCAGTGCAAAAATACAAGGCAAATAAATTTAGATGTCTCACCTAAATCTTAGTCTCAAACACGGGACGAAAAAGCTAATCTTCGATTCACTAGCAACGTCTTTAGAAATACCGTTCCAGTGGGATTGGATCTCATCCACATAGTCCTTATCCACGAGTTCGGCATTGAAAGACAGAATGCGTGCAAGCATCTGAAGATGGGCGGCCCCCATTTCTTCACCCGTTGTGAGATGCCATTGAAGCTTCTCACGGACCTTTTTCACGGTTGTGTTCTTAGGCATCATCTTCGCTAACTTATCTTGAAGATGCGATAAAAATTGTGATCCTCCCTGAAGAACGAAGAATAAGAAGGGACAGTGGGAAGTGAGACTATCCTCACCTCAGGACGGCCCTCCATGTACGAGTACCGTACGATGACCAGCGGGAACGTTGGGGTTTGCATCATCGGGACAAGGGGACCTAAAGCGAGTCAAGATTTTCGTGACTTGGCTGAAATATGACAGCTTTACCTGATGCGGGGTGACCAAACTTGGTTTCTTGGCAAGTTTTGATCAATTCCATGAGCTTGAAAGTCAATAAGTAAGTACTCCATGATATGTCCCTACAGACACTTACCTTCTTCCCAGGTTCAGGCCAAGGGCACTCTTTGACATCCAGAATTTCCATGACGAGGAGCCTCTCGCTGCCGTTGTCAAAATACGTCACAAAGGGAATATCCTTCCCTCCTGTAACTGCATCAGATTTGAAAGTAATGGTAAACAAAAATTCATAATACCTTCCCTAGTGATGTCCATTGCGGCATTATTCATTATGATACGAGCTCCAGTCCAAGCTCCCGACATATCCCTCGCTGGGTTCATGTTCTCGCCATTTTGCAACTCGATCTGTGACCACACAGACATGTTGAAGTGACGAAAAACATATCTAGAGAAACAAGTTCGGACAGTCGTCGGTACTCGGAGAAACGAAGAATTGCGTTACGAATTTAACCGCTTTGCATCCTTATATCCATCAAGTTTCAGTAATCCAATGGCGTATTTTCTAAGCTCGGGATGTGCGTTTTCCCATCCGTCCCAAGACTTGAAGCTAGAGATTTTGAGTTTCTTAAGGGAGGTAGAGAGGGTGAAACCGGAAAACAGATAGTCCAGTCTGGTTGATCATACTGGTAGGTGCTTGTCTTTCAAAATGGGTGAGATGAACGTACCTTTGTGAATCCCAAAGCGCTATTCTCAATCTTTCGATGACTTCAGCTTCCGAAAGTGGAGACCTTGGGTTCAAGCCTTTGACACCCATCAAACGCAACCAGACAAGCGCATCCATTCGACTGACAGAGTTGAACGCGCCATCATCCTTAGTAGGATCTGCGATGCGAATCGTTTTTGCTAGCTCTGCAATCTCGTCATCAGTAAGATACTTGGGTTTAGATTCCATGTTCGAGGTATCTGGGATCTGGAAAACCGCCGCTATAGCAGTTATTTCTACGTAAACCGTATCCGAGAGTCTTAGATAATCCAATCAACACTACCTTTTCGGGATTGCCTATGCTTGCCGTCCCACATGCCTCTCACACTAAAATGACCTAAACAAAGTAATACTCTTTTCACACTTCATGAAATACGAACTATATATGCATCTGAGAAGGAATCACGAGAGTCGGTTAAGTACAGCATTGTAATTCGAAGAACTCATCATAAGAGACATGACTGGTATTGTGTACAGTAAGAACATGTGAGACAGTCTACCCACAAGCTTTTCTTACAAAAGAAAGGATTCTACAGAAGGTCCTCATCAAGCCTCTGTATAATGCCCCGGTTTAAATTTCTCTCAATCGCTAAAGTGATTGCCAAGCTAAGAATATTTTAGCCAAATATGGCAATGCCTTTAAAAATTACGTCATGGCACATGAGCCAAAGAACGTGTAGGTAGTATAGTGACTTCCTTCTGGCTTATTCTATATTTTTGAAAGTTTCTACCATGGGAACCGAAAATAATCAGGAGAATCGAAGCTTGATTTGAGAGCACTTAGAGATTTTCACGAAATGCTTCCAAAGTCATCTCCGTTTAATACTCTGTGTACGGGTTCTACATCACAATCGTAACTCATAAACACCTACATCTTTGATCAAAGTTAACTTTTTGAGTGGTTTCACATGACTTAAATATGTGCTCAGCTCATATTCACTCCAGGCCCGCTTTCATCAGGATAAATGTCTTTCCAGTAATTCGTCAACAACAAGAGGTATCGCAGTCACTTGCTGTAACATTATTCCACCCCATTGGCAGTCTATTTTGCTTATGCAGGAATATGGTATTCCGCCTTCTTGGACTCGAATGCGATCTGAAGAGTTTGAGAAACGCCGAGTTACCACCGTGACTAATGTAAGCCACAATTTTGATTTTTTGACATAGCATGCTACTTCTGCCAGACCTCGTAATTTGATTTATGCAACATTTCCACTAGTACCTACGGACAGTCCCTTCCCCTGCTACTACGTCTACGGATAAGCATGGCGAAGTTTATCGGTTTCTTTGTACTACCCAGTAGGTAATGGAACTTACTTTGGTATCACACTCATTGTAAGAGTTTTATCATCAAGAGCGCAAGATATTAGAAGTCAATCCGTCGTCGAACGCTAGCAGTTGATTAAATGTAACTTGGCAGTCACTCAGTAAAGTAGAGGCATTTTAGCGCGAGATCATTTGTCTTCTTTCCATCATCATCACATTCACACACTGGGATTGAATACTGCTACACGCACTTTCCTACACGCACTCCATCATCTCTCCTTTTCAATGCATGATATAACGTCTATTTTACGGACAATATGATACCTCCACTCATCCCTCTTCCAACTCCCCAAGTGCAAACGCATACACCAGAAGACAGAGCCGCTAAAGAGGATTTATTTTCAACTCTTTTCTCACCCTCGACACCCAGAGCTTCACCAACTCTAAACGCCGCGCAACTACCAGACGTACAGGCACCGCTGAAGCATGGGCGAACAGTGTCCAGCGACTCCGAGTTTGGTGCATTCGTATCTGTGCCTTCTAACGAAGATCCTCTTGCGTCAGCCTACGATGCTAGCTCTTCGTCGAGCGGGAATGTAATGTCGCCAAGTCCTGTGCAGAGGATGCAATTCTTAGAGGAAGCAAAGGTTGCTAATGAGAGAAATAAGGGCATCCTAGATGAGTTGCTGAACAACGAAGACGATCCTCTGTACTTTCTCAACTCGCAGGATCACAAACAATCATCTCTTGCGCCGCAGCAAAGTACGTTCTCGTCCAGCTCGGCCTCAAGGGATGTTTCGTTGCTAGACCTAGACCCAAACGAGTCTATTCCGGAACCTACATCGTTCATGGACCCCCTCGATCACCCGGATAGTATTGAGTCAGCACTTCACGAAGCCTCAAATACGATCCATGACGCTTATGCACCAATGCATACATCCCGACATCCACCCAGATACAACAATCTAACTGAACCTCCCGACTTTGGACCATTCGCTTCTGCTTCTACATCCACATTATCTCAACACCCTTCCTCTTCACACCACGTTCGCTCACCATCATTACCACCATCACCTTCACGACCATCACTCCCTGAACTTCAACGTACACAACCCCAGTCAGTGTTTACGCCCTCTATTAGCTCAACTACTTCAAGGTGGATGAGTTCACTCCTATCAAAACCTACCGTCAACCTCGGTTTCCGACCGTCCCTTACAAGAACGTCTACATTTGAAGACCGTTATTCCGCTTCTTCATGGTCTTCACGATCGCAATCGGAATCCGTCACCCCACCATTGTCGGATGCACCTAATCGTGCACAAGCTCTAGCTAACACCTCTTCTGGGATCACGCATGGTACCCCCTTCGCATCTCAGCCTTTCACCGCTCCATCAGGAGCCCCAGGGTTCTCGGGGGACAGGACGTGGAACACAGGGAGATTCGAGTTTGATAAAGAGAATGTAGAGAAGAAGAGTGTACGGCTGACTGGAAGGAAAGAGATGACAACGTCAGTATTGACTGTCGATCTGGCTAATAGGGTGAGTTATTCGCTTCTTGCTTATTGTTGAAAACTGGAAGCTTGACTATGTGTACGGCTCTAGCTACGGCCTTATTTCCCCGCTTTGGCTCGTCTACCACGTTCATGGTCTCTTCTCTATAGCCTCGATCAACATGGAATCTCCCTCAATACTCTCTATACCCGGTGTGATAGCTTCAACGGCAGTGTAATCGTGATCATGAAGGATTCTAATGATGCCATCTTTGGGGCATTCATGGGAGAAGGAGTACATCCCAGCAAAGGTGCATACTATGGTAGCGGAGAATCGTGAGTGATAGATTTCAATTCTAAAAATGCTCGTCCTAATCATTGCTTCGTCTTAGCTTCCTATGGAAACTAGCTACGGATGATAAACTCAAGGTGTTCAAATGGACCGGCAAGAATGACTACGTCGCGCTGTGCGACTCTGACTATATATCCTTCGGTGGAGGGTTTGTTTTCTTCCTATCATCTCTTCCGTATCTTAGCTCACGTATAGTATTTAGTGATGGCCATTATGGATTATACCTCGATGAGACCCTTTCGGACGGCTCGTCAGCCCCATGTCCTACGTTCAACAACGACCCTCTGTGTTCCCCTGGATCTGTACAAGGTGGTGGATACACATTTGAATGTGTCGGACTGGAAGTATGGGGAGTCGGATCTTGATCTGGCAACGTCATCGCACGCCGGTTCTCTTCATAAAACAACCTGAGTCGTAGGTTAAATTGTGCCTTCCTTCCTGTTAGACATTGGAACTATGACGGGACTATTATATTTCTGGATATCAAAATCACTGTAGCGAATCATGTAGTAACTTATTCACATCGGATTGTATAACATTAGACAAATCGTTCATTCTCTGTTACAGAAGCCATTGCCATATTAAGATTTCTTAGAGCTATTTAGGAAATGCAGACGCCAAATAAGGACGCATACAGCGAACGTCCGAAAGTCCAAAATGTCGTCAAAGTTCATTCTGAACCTGCACGTACATGCATAAATGTGTACGAACACAGGGTTCTACTACGAAATACCAAGACCCCTTATTCACGGACCACAACAGATTCATATAAATAACACTCCTAGTTCTATTAATCCAAAAAATGCTACACTATTCAAATAACCCGAAACAACTGTTCATTTTTGATACATTAACTCTTTATAGCACTACAGCGACAACAATACCAACAGGGAAATGTACATTCAGACCCTGCTACCTCGAGGAACGTAGGTACTTCCTCTAGGATCATATCTAGCATGAAGCGGTCGCCAGAAAGCGTCGTTCATGATCGCACAGAGTAGACTGATTATAAATAGTGTGAAGATGATTATCCAGCCCATCCAGGCGAATGCGAGGATGACGGTGAGCACGCGACATGGAAGGAATTGATGACACCATGAGAGGTCTCCCCAGAAACTCTAAAAACCCGACGATATGTATGCGTCAGTACACCGCAATGGCAATGTGAGGCTGATCGGGAAGGAGGTACACACCGAGGAGATTGATGCACCGACGATCCACAACATGAAGAGTGTAAAGAGACCTAATAGTTCTCCAGCAAAGGTCCCGAAGATCCCGTAGTCGCCCTTTCCACAGAGAACGTGCATGCTATATGAGGTTGACATGGAGATCAGGACATGGATACCCCTCATTACCCCTATATCTCAGGAAGGTTAAGCTCACTTACACGAAAGGAATCCAGATCAATGTTATGGCCGAGGTGGCCAGCAGTTCGGCGATAATAGGGTCTGGTGACATGCTTTCAGGATACGGGTTATTTCAAAAAGCCAAAATCTGACTGTACCGTAGAAACTCTCTCCGCCGTTCACTGGATCTCCGAATGGGACGTGGGTCGTGTAGTGTATCCGTTGAGCAGTCAAGCCTAAGAGTACAGCAGCGAATAACCACTGCAGTGACCATACAACAGGGATTGTGAGCCTTTTTGCCTCCTACATACACGTCATAGTAGGTCACGTACCAAAGTGACATATAAAACAATACGAATGCCGTTAACGGTAGCCATTTACAAGAGGGATCAATCTAGATGAGGGTTCCCCTGAAGCGAAGAGTAACAAACAAGGAGGATTAGGCGTCGGGAGTGAAGGGTAAGCAGGCAGAGAAGGAAGTGGGAATGCAAGCGTCGTGGTGCTTGGAGAGGCAGTTTATAAACCCTTAACGACGTACACATTGCAAGGGAGCGGGGCAACGTGACAAGGATCATCGAAGCATCAATTATGTCAAGCTGTACACCCACAGACGGATAACGTTGTTCTCGTCAGTTCTTCTCTCTCATCTCCTACTTTACACGTTTCTCATCGCCTTTGGGTTGTTTGGAATCGCGGATTATGGAATGTGTCGGTATAGGGTATCATAGCCATAAAAGAATTGATGAGATTCGAGGATTCCGGAGGGTTCCAGTCAAGAAGATTAAAGAAGCGAGGAGCCGGCACTGGATATCCTTTTGTTAGCATGCAACGTGTGGAATGATGGATGATAGGTGTGGCTTGCACCCTACACCAAGAGCACGTTGTAGGGGTGTGCACGGCTCGTGGTCGCTTATAAGCCATAAGCCATAAACAACATACATCCTGCTCGTCGAACGATTATGAGACTATAAGGCAGTGTACTCACCTTCAAAGTGTTGTATTATTCGGTTCGTAGGTCGAGATCTGACGAGGAAAAAGAACAATGTTAGAACCTGACATGAGCTATTAGCGCTAATGAATATGTAATTAGGTGTTAAAATGAATGCTCACCGATCTAGACTCACCCCACCTGTGTAAGTCAATCAGGGATCAGAAAAGAAGGTGCAAGATGGGCGGTGTCCGGAATAGGAACCAGGATATGATAAAGATGATAGGTATAAAATAGAGAGGAAATCGTATCTACAATATGTACTGTCCTCATCGTCTACAGCTCACAAACACAACAGTTACGTTACATGAAGAGAAAAAGCACAAAGACCGATACCTCCAGAGATTTTCAGCTTCCACCCCATCGATTGTCTAGATATGCGTAAGTGCATATATGCCACCAAGCATACATGGTTCCAAGGAAGTGATTAAGTGCGGAAAAGATGAGGTGGTTTGCGAGAACAATTTACACATGGTTATCCAGAGCATGGTGACGAGAGACGAATGAGACGTGAAATACATCGGAGGTTTAGATTGTCGATCAAAAGTTAATTATGACACCGGTACTTGAGTGTCGTCTTTTGGTGGGTCTTCAAGTCCGGGTTGTGAAACGAAGACGTTGTTACCCTTGATATTCAGGAACGAATACTGAGCGTGAAATCGCATGCCATCAGCAAAAGATTGAGGGGACTAGTGACAAGGGTAAGGGGGACTCACGTCGACGAGTTCTACTCCACTGGCACGATTGTAGTTGACGTACACCAGATTGGGCTGTGTTGCACCGAAATTAGTATCATAGTCATCGGCCCGTATGCCATCGCATCACAAACGGAGCGACCAGAAAGTAAGAAAAAAGACGACGACGTACTGCGGACATAAATGGTCGCAAACCGGCCGATTCCAGTAACTCGAACCAACTCAGGAAGTCGGGGAACTTCTTATTCCATGCGTGAATCTCCATTTGGAGTTGTCCAAACGGTAACGGCGTTTCCCAATCGAGGAAAGTTGAAACGATCGCCCTGAGCGTATCGAATTCCCAACCTTCAATATCAATCTTGAGGATGTCGATATGTTTGTGACCTAGGTTTTTAAGTTTGCGCAGTCCGAAATGACGACATAGAAGCTCACCATTTTGACGCATCAACGAATGGAGCGTCCAGATTTTGGGGGTGTCGTCGGGGCCATGTGAGTCTTTGGGTCCTAGCTGGAATTGCGAAAAGTGCGTCCGGTGTTTGAGGTCTTTGGGGATCTGCCAGCCAAACCCTTTCTGAACAGCATCGTAACCCCAGATCTGACAATGTCTTGTGCGTTGAAGAACTTCCCCTTCAAACGACGAGTCCCAGTCGACTCCTGAAGGGAACATCAGCAAGAGACGTACGATGTAGAGTCACACAACGCACCAAATGTGTAAATGACGCAATCAGGCTTGTCCTCCAGCCTTGACAGACCACATATCCACTTTCCTCCGTCACCCGCCGCACCCACTCTTTCCAAGTCGTGTGGACAGTCGAAAGTAGGAGGAAAGAAGTCCCCTGAGAGGGATGGTTAGAGAGTTTCGAGCTACCATGTTTGAATACTCACAAGCTGTATATGCCGGCCATGGGTCTTTGTCGGGGGGAAACCTGAATTGTCGGTGAGCAAATGATCGAAGCGCCGAGTGAAGTTGAAGTTGAAATCATACATCACGACTTGTGAGGGTGTTGGCCCGTGCTTCTTTAGCAACTCTTCCCTCTTTTCCAGTGTCTTTTGGTACATCTTCTCCGAGCGCGCAATTCGCGCAGATAGGCTAGGATCACTGGGCAGTCCGGAAATGTCGACGGGAACATCCGAATGTCCAAAGTTGTTATGTGTGACGAAGAGGAAGACGACAACACAGATGACAAGAACAAGGAAAATATAGCGCGGGTTACGTTGCAGCATGGGGGCCATGGTTGGTGGTTGAGAGAGGGATCGAGCAAGCCAGCGTTGGTGGGTATTTGGTGCAGGTCAGCAGGCCCCAAGTTCACACACAAATTCTCGCAGCACCACCGGTCGTGTCGCTTTCGGAGCAGTCGAGAATAGACGGACGAGCGGGATCAGGGTGGTTGATAGGACACTGGAATCCTGTATAGCAACTTGAAATACCAAGCAAACCGCGCCAATGTGCTGTCAGGCATATTAATGAGCGTTTCGCCAAGCGCGATAAGATTAGATGCAGATCAAGCCACGACTCGGAATCATCTTCAATTCACAAAAGTCGGGAGCAGGCTTTCGAATCCAGAGACAAAGGTGTAGTAGCAGTAAAGAAATGAATAGTTTGACTAGTCGTCAAATTAACGAGGAAGAGCGAACTCGGCGAAGGATGCGCTGGTAACCGGCGTGCATCCTTTAGACCGTCGACAGGATACGGAAAAACGAATACGAAGGACTTATCTAGAACCGAACGTCTAAATATTGGACGACGACGTTTCACGAATCAGATACCGGTATGAGCACGCAGTACTGGCACATGGGCGAGTGGTGGAGGGGGAAGGGGTGAATTGTCTTGTAGTCTGGGGCGGCGAGGTATTTATACAATGCCTATTCTTCAACGAGAGACAGAAGCACAAAGAACTGGCGGAGAGATGGAACGCGACCGCTCTTTCTCCCCTCAGGTATCCGACGACATAGATAGCGGGAGCATAGTGAGTTGCCTATTTTGGGCAGAAAAGTACCCGATTAAGCAATGAATCTCAAGAAATTCTCGATCGGACGCAGGATCGCACACAAAGTGGAGTACTACCCATGCATATGATGAATGAATGGCGTAAACACATCATTGCGTAAATATACCGTGCACCATATCGATGTTTCAATCATCCGGCGCGAACAAGTACTGAATTACATCCCATTTAGCTCTATGAGCGGGGCGTGTAACGGTATACAGAGAGTAAATACTTGAGAGGACAGTGGAAGAGTCACCGCTAGTGCTAGTGAGATATTGAGCGAGTCAACCTATTCGAATATCTGGTGCCACTTGCCCTGCCTCTTCTCCGGCCTACTATGGCAAGGAAATGATAGACCAAAGCCTCCTGCGCAGAATCCATCACCACAGCTCCATGGTATCCATCCAAATCGTCTCGAGGATTCATGGTCAAGTCGCCGCCACACAACAGGTACAGCAAGATATCCTCTGGCAGCAATGTTAGATATTTCGTTCGAGACATTACAAGATCTATCTCTGCCGGAGGTGGCGCTCGAGTAGTGAAGTTGGGAAATATGAAGAGAAGTTACCTGACGGAGGTTAGTTCATACTTATAACTTGGAGTTACTACGTTGAAATGGAATCGAGACTACTGCTTCTGCGTTCCGTGTGGTTCATGCGACTGATGTCCGCTCTGGCTTACCGAGTAAATGTAGGGAACGTGAAAAAGATTTACTGATATTGAGGTGCAGTGCGAGATATACACTTCGTGGCAAACGGAGAAGCCTGAAGTTGTTTGTTGTTAAGTATCAACATGTTGGAGTATTTTTTTGTCGAACTGTACGTACATCTCATTAATATACATTTTAGGGTCCCCTGATGTACAGAGCTGTTATTGCTTCCTTGGGATCTACACCAGCTTATATTGATTATCTGTATAATAAATGATATGAAAAGATCTCACCTTTTTGGATTTGGAATCCTGCAACGGCTCATCCGCCGTCTTCCTCTTCTTCCCATCCACTCTCTCTTCAGTCCCATTCTGTCGATTTTTACTCTCCCCAGCCTTCTCCCTCTCCCTCCCCTTGAGGTATTCCCAAACAAGCGAATCCTCATACGGTTCCTCAAAGCTATCACTCGTCGGCGGGTAGAACCAGTAATTGAACGCCATATGGACGCCGTTCCCATCTCCCGAAAACGAAGTGACTTCGTGCCACCATGATGCAGGGAGGAATAGCATCTCCCCCGCGTTCAGGTCGACCACATAGGGCGAACATGCTTTGGAAAGGTTCGGGAAATCGGTGAGTGTGGGGGAGGTAGGTGCGACAGCTGTTGTTGGGAGATCAAGATGTTTGTGTACGAGCGCGGTTGGGATTCGAGAGAATGAAGGAGGCTCTGAGGATGTTTCATCTTCGTCGGCGGGTGCTTGGTCCCCGTCTTCGTCTTCGTCTTCATCCTCTTCGTCTTCATCTTCCTCGTCTCGTTCACCGTCGCCATGAAGTCCAGACGTGCCGGCCTCTTCCCCATCCTGCTCTCCATCCAACCCAGCCATGAGCGCATCGAAATCGTCCACCTCATCCTCCATCCCAAACCCTCCGTCCCCATCCAGCGCCATCTGAGCCAACTCGTCCAAAGCTTGATCATGCATCTCCATCAGCGCCTTGCGTTCCTTCGAAATCCCGCGTCCTTTCCCTTTCCCCTTGCCTTTCCTCTTCACATCTTCCTTAGGTAGAGAATCGAGTTTTTGTTCAATCGCCCTGATGCGTGTCTGCAAAGCGAGGCGAAGAGGGAGTCCATCTGCTCGGACAGGCGCGTCCTTGTAGGATATCAGGCCGTTTGGGTGGATAGTGTCGAGCGTGCCGTATGGGTACAGGTTTGGGAGTTCTTGTGGGGGGTAGAGAACGAAGCGTTTCCGGCCTTGAAGAAGACAGTAGAGGTTGTCGTGAAAGTCATGATGCTAAAACAAATTGGTTAGTTATTTAGCGTGAACGAGAGTGATATTGTAGAACATACCAATCCAGAAGTCGACCCTTCTTTCGACTTTCCAACCCAGAGATTCACCTGTTGAAGTGAAAGGTTTCCCATCAGTTTCGGAACCAGCGGAAAGTCATCTGTAAGTGCATTCGCCGGAGGGGGTAACATCGTATGTTCGTCCTCGTCCTGTTCCGAGTACTGCGTCGTGAGATAATGGTGAGGTCCATCCGCACTTTCTAAGGACGCGAGAAAGTCTCTGAAGGAGACGGAAATGCGTTCGACGTCTGATCCGTATTGCCTAGAAGCTGGGTGTATAGGTTGCACAAGTACTTCTGAGTCGCCTGCTTTTGATTTCAAGTATTCGAAATCTATCTTGAACAACTCATTTAGTGATTTCAAGACGGTATTGGACCTTTTTACGTACCCATTGCGTTGCTTTAAAGTCTTCATCATTAGGGAGTCCTTTGATGACTATAGGTTGACGTTTTGCAATGAATTTGAACAGCTCCTCGGGCTTTACAGACGACTCGAGTCTATCCAGTGTTCCATACGCCATTGGTATATTAGAACAGATGAAGTAAACGTAGTTTGTAGAGACGAATACCCGAATACCCTTTAAGTTGCATGCACTTAGTTCTGTAGTATTTCAAAGCTATTAAAAGTCCGAGTATTACATTATCCTTTCGGACTTTGAATATTAGTCGTTAGTAAATATTTCCTAGTTGATACATACCCTAACCTCTTACCACCATCATCGTTACCGCAGGCACTCTGTTGCACTGCGAAGAAGCACATCTTCGGCTTTCAACGCTTATTTTATGCCCAGTAGACCCCTAGAGAATACCCAGAACAAGGACAAACATCGAGCAAAAACCCATCACTCTCACAAACATTCTAACCAGCATGGCCGCCATCGTACCAAGCAACCCATCTCTCAACTCTCAGGCGAAAGCTTACTATTCAGTATTCCCTCAGAATCCCTCACCCATATCACTGCCTTCTTGGCCCCACCGTCCCTTCTTGCCCTCGCTCAGGTCAACAAACGGCTGCACGATCACGTAGCGGACGATAACACTTGGCGAAGGGCGTATGTCTATCAGTTCTTGGGCATCCTGCCAGAGGACGACCTTCAGCATGGCAATGGTCATCCTGGCAATCCTTCTGGCAGAGACATGATGCTCCGACGGACTGAAGCGTCCTGGAAACGCGAATTCGTCTTCAGATGGAATCTTAGACGGTACTTGCATTTCCCCCTCAATTAATGATGCCTCTAATGCATCTTTACAGACGATGGGAGCGATCTCGATCTACTACTGTGACCCATGTGCCCGTCCATTCTACTGTGTCGAACATTCATTTGATGCCTGTGCCAAACGCAGCTGGCGAATTGGCGTATGCTGTCCTGAGCTCCTCCCTCGCCTATGGTGTTGTAGCGCGCTCGCTCCCCCTCAGGGGCTACGTGTTCCGTGGCTACCTCGATGCCTCGGGTACCCTGAATGGACTCGGGGTAGGAAATCCCAACGCAGAGTTCTCTCCCGATCTGACCAAGTGCGCTATGGCGTCAGAGGGCGGTATTGCAAAGGTGCTGTGGGGTTTCCGGACCGGAGCCGTAGCTGTCACCAATGCAGCGAAAGCGGCAGATCGTACTAGACAGGTTTCTGCTCGCTGGACGAGGTGTCAAGTAACCGACGCCCACGATGGCGCGGTCGAAGATGCTATCTGGGCTGGTGCTGCCCATGCCGTCACTGGTGGTGCAGATGGCCGTGTCAAGATCTGGGATGTGAGGAGGATGACCTGCGTGTGGACGTCACAGCTGAAGCGTGATCAGCTCATCAAGGACCCCTGCGCCAAAGTTGCTGCAGACCTGGTCCACGGGATTGTTGTGGGATTGATGAAGAGTGGTGAGATTGCTGTGTGGTCGGGATTCTCAGATATATCGGCGACTTCACCTTGGGATTCACCCTCAATTACTGCAGAGGAAATTCGAGTCCCTCCTGCTGCAAGATCCGTTGGACCGACTCCAGACCGTGAAATCCAAGCGCTACACATTCACGCGGTTTCTTCTGAACAAGTCTCCGTCCTCGCCCTGTACGAGGGTGAGACTGTTTTCCATCGTGTGTCGGTAGACCTTCGGGATGGTTCACATGAACGAAGCACGTTCGGTGAAAGTGGAGCAGGCATCATCACCGCCTTGCAACCCGTCTTCAGCACCAATGAACGCGAGAAGAGCTTCATTATCAGTGGTGACCAATCTGGCAATGTCAACATCTTCCCCTGGGACATTTCTGCGTCCACCATCACCCCGACAATCAAGTTCGAAGTATTTAACAACAGTGCTGTCGCTGCTCTCGCTTGGTCTGTCACGGTCCTAGTCGTTGGTTCGTCCAAGGGTATCATAAAGGCATTTGACTCTCTTTCCTTCGAGCACCTTCGTGACCTCAGCGAACGTAGTGGCGCAAGTGCGGTGATGGACCCTGTTGGCCATGTTATTGTACAAGGCGAGATGTTAGTGGCGTCGATCGGGAGCCGTGTTTTAGGTTGGCTCGCCGGACCAATTGGAAGAGAGAAGAGCTCACATAAAGCGAAGACTGCAAAGTCAACCAAGTCTCAGGTGTTAGCCAAGTGGCAGCGTAAGTCCCGAGTACATTATTTATCCAACTCCCTTGACCCTAAGTTTTGAACCAACAGAACAAATGGAGATGTTCCGAGACATCAACGAGTCACGTCAGGAGCTCGAGCGTGAACAAGCCCATACGAGACGGGCTTTCGGACGCGAACGAGAACAGCATTCGACTTTGTCTCATCTCGGCTTGAGCGAAGTTGAAGCTGTAGAATATGTCCTCATGCTCAGTCGAGATGAGGAAGAATCTCGCAGACGTTCACAAGAGCCTGAACTCCCAGTTGACGAAGGCGTCTTCTTTGACGACTTTGACGACGTCCATACACCCCTTCCCACTGAGAACAGGCTCTTCGAAGTCGGGTCTTCTCGTGTTGTGTCATCTCATCATTCCGTCTCACGTACTAATGGACACTCAACACCTGGGGCAGGTCGTTCGACGCCGAATGGACATCTCTCCGTACAGAGCTCCCCTTTGAATCACAAGATACACGTTTCGCCACGCCTTAGACCTGAACCCATGGAGGCGGGTACTAGCATCAGTCCAGGAAACTCCGTCTCTCGTTCATACTCTAGCGGGTCTTCCAATCGCGATGGTTCGGGTTCGGGTTCAAGCTCAGTCCCGTACCCAAATGAATTTCCCTCAATGAGTTCTACTCCAACTCATCGCTCGTTGTCTGCTGCTGGGAGTGTCAGTAGCGCTTGGAATAGTCCCCTACGTTCTCTCGATTTCACACCATCTTCCCCGACTTCGGCCTCTGCTGGGCGATCCGTCGCTTCTTCGCCTATAGGACAAGTCGGACAGAGTTTTGCTAGTTTGAGCGTGGATGGGTGCCTTCAAGGAATTGGAAGTGAAATTACTACTAGTGGCTCTAATGGCGATACTAGGTCGCTGACGCGGTCCGAGATAGAAGAGCGGGAAGCGGAAGATTTGAGGTTTGCTATTGAGTTGAGTTTAGCTGAAGCCAGGAGTCGGGGCGACGATGTGTGATTGTCGGTTTGTGATCATGCACATGTTGTATGTTTTCAAACTATATGTTCCCCTTAGAATCTAGGTTATCTCGAAATTCATATGCTACTGGTAGAAGTCTGGTTCAGAGTTTTGATCTTCCCATCTTTTGGAGCCTCTAGAGTCTTGATCCTCCTATATACTTTCGACTTTCGAAGTGATAATCATCTTTCTCACTGTAACCATATTCATCAACGTCGGAGGACGAGGTCTAATACTCCCCGCCCAATTATGCCCATTTCTTTTCGGGACTCCCATAATGGAAGAACGATACAGAAGATACCGCTCATCCCGACCCAGATGCTATATAATGTTGTTGGTTAAGCAACAGAAGTCAGACGTAGAGGATATGACTTACATGGTACAGGCCGTCCAAAATGTGTAAAACGCTTCGCTGAACACGTAATGAGAGAAGAACATCGGTATGGGTACTGTAGTAATCCAGTTCAGCTATCCTTCTGTGAGAACTCGCAGACTCGACTGACCGATGATTGTCACTATCAATGTCAAAGCAATAGAGTATAAAGTCGCCCGTTTGAATATCCTTTGCAGAGTCTGTAGATCGACTTCTTGGCCTCCAAGTTGAGATGAGTTTGGTGTTGAAACTTCCTGTACCTGGACCTTCTCAATGTCCTTCTTGACTTCGTCAGAGACAGACTCGTTATCTTTATTTGTAGGATTGGCATTGATGGAGGTGGATGATGTCTCGGCTTCGAGAACAGTGGTGTCGTAGATGATTATTTTCCTGGTATCTTCGAAGTCATAATTCGCCGGACCTGTCAAAAAGAATATTGGTCGGTTAGTCCGAAGGATACAATGTAAATGTAAGAAAATCATGGGTTTACGGAATAGCGAGACCAAGACGGTGATCACCCCAGAGAATAACAACCCAGTTAAGCCACTGCAAACGGCAGAGTATGGTTTCGCCAGATTTTCGATGTTGATGACACCTATAGGCCCACACAAAATTGGTTACGAACACACATAAGCAAAAGCGATAATAGATCCTTACCGTATATCTTCCAACAACCGATCATCCATGCGAGCATTCCGAGCACAGCGCCAATGATGCACCCAGAAAAGACACCTGCTCGGGTGAGCTTGGACCATGTTACTGTCAAACCGATAGGTACAACAGCGGGACTTAAGACAACTCCTCTTTAAAGTTCATTAAATGGTGAATATGAATTTTTGTTGATAGCTGTAAAATACTCACTGCACATAGAAAAGCTACGCGTTCGGTGGTTCAAGGTCAGAAGGGCATCGGTATCCATAGATTTCAACCTGATACTTACCCAGCCTAGATCTATGCTCGCTTTGTGGAGCTAGAATACGGTTAGACCTGAACGGGCTGCACAAACACATATTGCTTACTCACAATTGTTGCCCATGCGCCCATCCATACTGCCCAAAAGCAAATGAAGTAGTGTGAGACACGAACTATCTCGGCGCCGGAAGCTTTGGGACGGAAGTAGGTCCTATACAGACTAATCGAGGTACGTCAGTGAATACGTGATAATACAGGTATACTATTGTGCATACTCGTATGCGCTACAGCATAAGTGAAGTCAACAACGGGCACGGATCAGGATAAAGGAATAAAGCTAAAACATACAATAAGCTGGAAACGCCAATGAGCTCTGCACTTGCCGCTGAAGTCACTGCCATACTGGTGTATCGACAACCAGTCAGTACCAAGAGAAGAGTTACAGATAGAATGGACACACAATACGACTAGCAGAATAGCCACAGCTCCACCTTTACCCATAAGAACAGCAGCTGCAGCGGGTGCGGCTAGTCCTGCACTTGTTTGAGCATCTGATAACGGGTTGGGGTATGTTGGGAATTTGGGCTGTAAGACCTATTTGTCAGTTATGAACTAAAGGCTTGATAATAATATGGCCATGTTCACGTTATTCACAGCCGCTCGTGCAGCCATACCAAGACATGATGCGAATGCCCATGGAACTGCGAACCAAGACAGTCCACCAAGCATCTGTGAAGGCACGGATCGAGATTGATCAATTAATATGCATCTACGCTTGAGCTTGTAATCGAGAACTCACATAAGCCTTTGTCGTTGATCGTGGAGCACTGGCAATGGCCTAAAGAAATATAGAGGAGAAAGGATATGGAAGAGTTTGAGTATAAACTTACTCGCTGCCAGTAGCCTGCGCAATCTTCAATTAGACGATCCAGAGATAACATGTATATGTTCTCACCTTGATCGCAGAATACCCCGGAGAAACCTGACAAGATCGTAGCTGCGCCAAACACCATCCCTGGTTTGACTTCATAGTCAGATAACTTCCATCCTGGTTTCCTGGACAGGGTGTATCGACTGCAGCTTGCTGCAATAGGGCATAGATTTTGGGAATTCCTCCTATTTCAGACGATGTTCCGCTAGTACAACAAGGAGATAAGCAAGGTACAAGGCAATTGCAAGGGGGGAGTCTGGTACATACTATGTTTTTCCAACGAATATATAGATCACAATGAATAAAATGATCGTATGGGCCCAATCACATATAAACGTTGCACGAAGTCCTCCAAAGACGACGTAAACGGCGATACCAATGGGCAAGAGGAAGCACGAAGCTATGATGTTCATGCCCGTCAGGGCGTTGACGGTTGCCGCACCACCGACTATTTACGGAACAATCAATATCCCGTCTGAGAATCACTAAAGAATCAAGAGAAACACACGTAGTAGTGACCCGCATACTATCAGTATACACAAGAATGCATAGAAGGTGAACAGGAGGTGCGCCGCTGTCCCAAAGCGGGCTTTCACGATCTGAAAGTTTATTCATTGATCTGGAATATACGTGACATAAAAAGTAATCTGCTGCTTACTTCGAGGAATGTATGCGCGCCGTTTGCGTTCATCTTAATCTTTGCTGCTACCATAGCGAAGAATGCAAGTTGGATCGTGCCTCCAACACCGTACCACCTAAGAACAAATATTTCCTGATTGTCCGTAAGATCATTTGAGGTTCGTACCATGGTCCAGATATACCTGTGAGGTGTTACATTAGGAGGAGACTACAATGGCAATATTAATAACTTGAAGAAACTTGCCAAACGTATAGGCTGCGGTACTGGATTGTAGGAGTGTCGCGCTCCATGTCCACGCACTAACACTACGTATCGGACGCGCATTGTGAAACTGTGAGAATTATCTCTTAGACCAGTACGGAAGTAAATCGACCCACATTCCACAGCAAACAAGACCGGGCTGTTTGCGAAATACATGAGCTAAGACTTGGCTGAACCATCCATTTCACTACGTTTACCTTCACGCTGCGAGAGGCACTCTATACCACAATGTGTCCATTCAGTCTCGTCGCTACTGCGAAGTGATTCACCGATAACATACCGAGAACTCTTCCGACGCGGAGGGTGAATACTTCGAGAACTTCGACTGAAGAAAGGTCAAAACCAGCATTAAACCAGCGAAGAAGAACCCGACGCCTATAGGAACAAACTTCAGAGACAAACACTGAAGGAAGAACTCGAAGATAACTCACCGACTACGACCCCATATCCCACGCTTTGATCTTCGAATTTACAGTAGTATCAGTAAAGGAAGACTGTTTCGAGCAAACTTGGTAAACTCGCACCAAGCAAGGGCTTGAATTCTGATACACCTGACACTGACATCTTGGACGTCCAAGGACAACCCAACGTCAACTCACTTATCGCGACAACTCCAAACCACTCCGACGGATGACCCACAGCCACGATATTCAATTTGTTATCAGAGCTAAAGAGGTATCCCCAGGAGATAAGGCTCCAAGCGGATTCACATGGAATATCCCAAAATACCCGATAGGTGATGATGGGTATACTTGTACCGTTAAGAAATTGTGAATGATAGAAGCAACCTTGTGAGAAAGTGGAATTGGGTGGATATTGAGAGGGAGGCAAAAATGCTTGATGTCACAAGACCTACTGCAGTCTCGATACAGAAATGTTGCATTCACAAATAGAGCTGCTCTCTTGGGTACGTCCATTAGTTCGTGTCTGGAAAAGGATACTTGGCTTGATGTAGTTATAAAAATGTCGCGTTATCAGAAGTTTAAGTGTGATAGTGATGATTATTGATTGGCGGTCTTACGAGTTAAAGTGCCAACAATCATCATGAATGCAACAATAGGAGTGCAAATTATATAGTAGTATAACCTGAGGATCTGTGTAGAAGGGTACGTGTTAGTATCTGCTAGGGAGAACGTGAGATGTGGTTCCTACGGGAGTAGGTCTGTATACGTCATCGTAGTCCAATCAGTCGTCGCCACAACGGTGGTTTCGACGACGCTGGGCTTGACGGCTCTATCGCTGCTTCTGCTTGTTCAACACCGCTGGCGTACCGACGTTTATATTCAGCGGGGGTCTCTTTCAGATTTCCATACTTCCATATACCACGCTTTGCGGCTCTAGAACAATGAAACCCGAGACACGTAAGTACACATTAGATTGTGGTGAAGAGGTTACCGACTGAGCTTCCGATTGCATCTGTAAGAAATCCTCTTTACTCCACTGTCCGTATTCTGCACCAGCCTGTTCGTAGGTCATGGCCCAGCCAGCTTTGAGCATCTCGACGGGGATACACTTCCCCTTTGCTAGCCAACCAGGTAATAGGCGTGGTTTAAGGTAAGGCATTGCAACCTATCACTTTTAGACGATGAGGAGTTATTGTTATAGAAGCGACTTACTATGCGGCTGTACTGGTCTTTTCTAAATATCTGGCAATAGACGGTTTTACCCTCGACTTGGCTTTTTAGCCATGCCAGGCTCTCGGCGGAGAACTGTTGGGCAGGTCGGCCAAAATGAGACGCCTATAGGGAACGTTCAGCCTTGTTTCCCCTCTTTTTCTTAGGGAGACACGATATGAATCATATGATCACCTCTGGCGCGTCAACCCCCGCTAGACGAATATGAATGGTTCGGTCTCGTAGTTCTAGTGGAGTCATGAGTGTAGATATAACACGGGAAACAACGGCGACAGACGTTTGCTTGTTGAAGGCACCCTTCTGAATTTCAACGGCCAACTCCATCCAAGTCCAGGGGTATGGTATAGACGAAAGTTGTCATTGTCACCTACACTAAGAGAAATTAATGATTGGTCGGTTTAATGTTGTCGTCGATATACCTTGTAACCTTTCCTTTAATGAACCGCTTCCTTTTAACAATATTAGGTGTTATCCAGTCGCTGTTGGGTATTCTCCGAAAGTATCTTCGATATACTATAGTGACTCCAGAGGTGACCAGTACTCCCGAAGCAAATGCTGTCGCAGTTTGGTATTCTGGAGGTATTCCGTTTAGAGATTGAGTGACCCGTTCCCAACTCCAGCGACCGCCTCCTGTATTTTCCGTTCTAGAGGAGAACATATGTTTTTGAAAGCAGGAAAGTGCTGTGTCAACGGTCACGGTAAAAGCCAAGTTACATACGCAGAGTCTGGCAAACATGCACTTCAAATGCGGATGAAGCGCGCAGGTGCCAGTGCAACCGAAGCGAAGTTTACCTTTATTTATAGGCCTGTATGACTTTCGCAGGAAGCCTATATCCAAAAGATCTCCGTTCCTTCATCATGACATAGCTGTTTTTTTACTGTTTGGAAACCATAACTAAACAGTCTAAACCTTACTCTAGCAATAGCATATACAACTGGAGCCATCGAGGCATCGACCGAACTTCAGCAGTTCTTCAAAATTGTCTCATACGTTCAGCCCATAGTCATCGAAGGGTCGGCTGTCTGCAGTTCTAGCTTATTCGAACATTTTTGGCAAGTGTAAGACGATACTAAGACCACACTATATGGTCGACGCAAAAAACACAAGTTTCTGATATCGATTTTTATGAGTATAGATTGACGTTTGTTGTCATGATTACAGATGTGCCAGTGAACACATTCGGATTGAAATAATATTTGTGAGAGTCGTAGACGTGAGTATACCGTTTTGGTGGTACTGTGAGGAGCTGTTGTCAAGAACACTTTTGGGAGGGAGGTAATTGGAGATGTGCCTAGAGCCATCTCATCGACGCAGACAATTAAATCTGTAGAGAGTATATGAACATCGTCGTCACCATCCTCCTAGAATAAAACCGGAAAACGTTTGGCGACATTCCGAGGGTAGTATCCATTCTGAGAATTCAAAAATAAAAATGTAAATGCACCGCATTCCAACAACGGTCAACCGTCAGTGTTATGGTAACCCTAATCTACATGCTATAGTACAAGTCCGTGAGAGCCATATCCTTTAAAATGCTAATGAATGTGACAGATGAAATAGTAAATAAGAGGGGTGCCGATGATGATCTACTTTTCTGTTATACGGGCCTGCCCTTGTACCTGTGGTTGTGGACCATGAGCAACAGCCTGTGTGTCACCAATAGCCTTCAACAAGCTCCCAACACCTACAGCGATCGAACCAATTGCATGCGCCGTACCGCTTGCCAGGAACGCACCACCTGCACCAGCTGAGATAACCGGCAAGGCCGGTATTGAACCAACGGTAATGAGGACTGCAGACAGGGCTGTCATGGCTTTCGGATGTTCACCAGTAAGGAAGTCCAGTGCTTGGCATGCGTTGACGAGCCATGTTGGTGCTTGAGCAACGGTCGTGCTCACTGTAAATTTTTTGAATGCGAGTCAGGAATGGCATCACTGCGGTCTGATGTAAATTGATGACGTACCTTCACCCGGGGTGCTACCGGTTGAAACTGCTGTTGAGGATGTTGTCGTACTAATGATCGACGATGGGGTAGATCGCCCAGATGAAATAGGCTCTGCAATGGTGTGTGTTGGTGGGGTCTTTACACATTCGATAGTGCTCATTGTTGCCGCACGTCGTGGAGTGGGGAAGGGTTTGAAGGTAGACATGTCCCATGTTGACTTTGACTTTTTCGGAGTCGGTCGAGGGGATATTGGGGTAGACGAAGTCTTTGAGGATGACGAAACATTGGACTTGATAGACACTTTGTCATCGTCCTTGTCTTTAGGCTTCTCCTCTGACTTTCCCCTTCCGATAATACCCCACCAACCCGAGGGCTTGGTCTGTACCTCGAACGTCTCGGTCTTCTTCGGATCGATTTCCCCTAGAAAAACACGAGACACAGTGAGTCCTCATGTCCACCCATGCGCAAATAAGCTTGAGTTCAGAACTTTGAACTTACAGCCCATATTCCGCATTGCGACCTTGAAAGTCTTCCAGTTCCACTTGTACTTTCCACCATGCATGTTACGCATGACACGCTTGACTTCATCCAGCCTCGCCTTCGCATTCTTCCCCAGGTAGTGGTATGCGACTTTGTGCCAATAGTCCCTGGGTACTTTACGCTGGACACAACCGGCCTTCATGACGTTGAGCCATTCGTCGACGGGTAAGTCCTTCTTCGGTTTGCCTTGGAAGACAGGTGCGTCTTTCCATGACTCGAAGATAGGCTCAAGCTCGAGAGGTTTGATCTTGAATGCACCGAGGATTTGCGACATGTCAAGAAGTCTATAGAGTCAACAGGACCAAGAAGTTGAGAGATGTACGTGAGTACAAGATGAGTTCCGAGTAGTTTGTTTGCTGTGACTAGGACTGAGACGTGTTGATGGCATATTATTTATATCTCTAGACGTAAAACACATTGCAGAGGTGTTGCCGAAGGATACAGCGGGAATCATGCCCCGAGTAGGCGAGATGAGACTATACGAAACACGTTGTTTGTGAATACAACTCCAAAGAGGGAACGGCCTAGTGCAAGTAGAGCTCCCAGCGAGTCAATTGGGGTGTCAAGATAATGCAGATCCGAAGACCCGCTGCAGCACTCACACCAAGAGAACACAGCCTAGAAGAAATGAAACTGCAACTGCCTCGTTGAATACACACACCAGTCGCTTTAGGGTACTTCCGGATCGCTTCATTTTTACTGATCACAACAAGCAAGTGAGTGGTCACAGAAATATCGCATGAAGAGGCGATGTAGTGTGCATCAAGACCTAAAGACATTCTGGATACATTTAGGACGTTTAGTATTGCTATTTCACACTGGAAGCGAGACATAAAATTGGAGTTACTTTGACGAGAAGCAATACTATGGGGTGTAGGAGTCGGAGTATCTGTTTGAACGTCCCATTGATCAGTCTAAGTGGTCTTAGACTTTGCAGATGTATCCCAGCTGTTCAAAACTGCAATTTTATCATGGCGAAAGAAGTTCAAGAAACATACGGAGGCGTTTATTAAGCTCATCCGCATTTAGGGCAGGCTTACATCATAGCCATCAATATCAGTATACGCCTCTGTATTTCCCTTACGATCATTATACTGTCCCATTCTCCGTTACTTAGCCATCATGGACGTTAACTTTCGCAAGATTGATATCGACAAATACGATGAAGATGTTCTCTTAGAAGATGAACTCTACGAAGCCGATCCACGCGACCCCGCGCAGGTCTTGAACGACACACGGACGAAAGTCAACGCAGTCCGAAGTGCTCTGTCGAAGTAGGCACCTGGCTTCTATGAGAATGTATCTGTTAATGGACGGTCGAATTTGTAAACACAGAGGCGACACTGTCGGCGCAATCACCCTCGTTCTTGATGCTGCACCGTACGGAGCTAGTGTTGAGGAGGCGAAGGTTCGTGTCCATCCCTATCTGCGTATTTCCGCTCCTCGGCTGATAATTATCATCCTAGAACCTCAATCTACAAACACTTACATCAATTCTCAACAGTACGAAAGCGTCCGAGATTCCTAGTATCGTTAAATCGCTATCCCAAGATGCACAGGATACTTTAATGAAATACCTCTACAAGGGTATGGCACTTCCGGGTTGGGGCGATGTTAGTGGAAGCGTACTCCTCGGTTGGCATGAGAAGGTGAGTATATGCGTCCCTAATGCGACTGAGTCTCTAACAGGTGTATATTGTCTATCTGATGTATAGTTAACCGAGGTCGCGGGCACAGGATGTATTGTTCGGGCTATGACTGACAGGCGGATTGTTTAAAGCTTTGAAACACCCTCTCAATGGACTCTCAGTGTATTACATGGAACCTTTCAGTAGCAACGACGAAGACTTACAACCTGATGATCGCAGAATCCCAGTATATCACCCCATCTGGGTTTGCACTTCCTGACTACCCTTCAAGTCTAAAGATCGCGGAGCAACTACCAGGGCGACTGGCATTCTATTACTTTGGGTCTCTCACGCGTACATTTATATACAGAGGTAAGATACCGATTAGCCTATGAACTGAATAAATCTGCCTATGTACACGGGCGCGAGGTATGGTGTCTTCACCAGGCGGTGCAGGTCAAACGAGAAAATGCGCAATCTATGTGGAGTTTGTGGATGGTTCTAAAAAGTCTCTAATATGCAAAAGGCAACGTCCGACATCGAGCTGTGAGAAGTGTCCAAACAAAGCGAAACGAGTAAAGAGTTTGAAACGCTGATGATGAACGGTCCGAGAGAGGGCGAAAAGAGTTGGAAAGTGTCCGAATCAAACGTAGCTGGAAGATTCACTCTGCTTCTTGGGAACATCACCGACTGTGTCTTTGATGACATCCTCATCTTTCGCATAGAAAATCTTGCCTTTCCAGAAGGCAAGAATAGTAAGGAGGATGAGGACGACCCAAACAGTACACATAAGCACAGCCATGATGGTGTGCCATACGAAGAAACCGTTTAGGTTAAAGATGTCACCAAGAGCACGGATAGTTGCGATCCAACCAACTGTAGAATGCAAGTTAGACAGTGTGTATTCCCTATCAAATGTAGACCTTACCGTTGGGGAAAGTCAATGCCCAGCCTTCGGATTACATGCAAGTCAGTTTGGGATTCCTTCATACGGAAATCAGATGATCACTCACAGCCAAGAATTTCATGGAGATGCTTGTGGACCTTGAACCAGTAGGGGAGAGCGCCGAAGAAGAAGAAGAATACCGCCAGACCGAACAGCAATAACGCCGACATCACGCTAACAGCGAACCAAATCTCACCAGCTTGTTGAGAGACCAAACCATGTAGAGGCAAGCTAAACAGTAACAGAGAAATGCGATGATCAGTTAAAGTGAAACTGATGGAAATAAGAGGTGCTACATTTCTTGTGCTTTCCTCCCGAGATTAATCAATGCGAGAGCAGTGAATCCAGGGGGACCACATGCGACGAAAGCACCGTTTGCTTGATGGCCATCGAGGAAACCGGTCTACTGCGGGTTTAGTGCGAGTTGTCAACGCATATCATGAACGTTGGTACTTACCGTCATGATTCTGTCAACGCCATCAGTCAGTATTACTACCACGTGATAGAATATATCTCTGATTCTCACCGAATGATGTAGATGCAGATGTAGAAGAAGGTCATGAAGAAACCAAGACCTGCCAGAAAAATAAATTAGATGGTTTTGATTGATGCGGTACATGCTGATCATTACCCACCTTGGAACGCGTATCCAACAAGAAGCACACCAATCGCTCGGGGCTCGCTTGCGGGGATGACTTTCAGAACGTTGAATGACACGACACCGACAAGCATCTATTGGCAATAGAAAGTTAGTCTGATTGATTCGGTTCAGGCTGTTGTTACTCACCAACGGGAACACCTATGCGTCGAGTACGTTAAGTGAAATGTATTGTATACAAACATACGACATACCAAGAAAGCCCATGCAGGTGTAAATGTATTCAGATCATGAGGCTTGTTGAACCAAATCATGAGCATTGGGAAGCACACAATGAGGGCGAAACTCAAGTAGACCCTGAGAAGAACACCAGTTGAGCGACCAATTTCGAAAGAAATGCATACAATATCTCTATCTCACCAGAACAACGCATAGACGAAATTGGGATGCACATGACCTGTTGGTACCGCGTAGTTGATAGTACCGATGATAATAGTGGCGAACGAAAGTACCTGAATAGAAGTGAAGTGAGTGAAACAAGAAACGAATTACATGAGATCTATACGTACGATGAGAGGTACAAAAACACCTTTAACCGGATCCTTGATTAGGCGCAATGCTTGTTTGGGGTACACTACATATTGAATGAGTTTCAGGCAGTGGCCAAGAGCATAACGGTTTCATACACAACGCTTGCAGGAGCAATGTTGTTGAGTTCAACAAGAACAACGCAATGTTGAGGAAGTAGAAAATAGTTTCAACTGTAATCAACGCTGGCGATCGACTCTTCAGACCGGACAACGTCACGTATACGGCTCCTGTACCCATTCCAATGGGGAACTAGGCGAATCGTCAGTGACCATCGTCGACCGCAGCCTCAATCATATCACATACCGCCTGCCAAGACCATCCATGAATCCGACGCGCCAGAGACCCGACCTGGGGTTTTTCACGATCTTGCTCGAAAACAGACTGATGCATGTTGAGAATTTTCTAAAGAGTGTGACTGCGGGGGTTAAGCGAAAGCCAGCTTCTGTAGTTTGGGAGGAGAGAGGATATAGGTAAGGACCGTAAAGTGGGTTATGTTTCGGAAGAAAGAAAGGATGAGACGCACTGCGCTCTAAATGGTGGGCCGGGAAGCACAAGAAGAAGAGAAGAGATTGTGCTCAAGAATTTGATCCAAGCACGGGGCCTTGTGTTTTATAGTCCCCTTTTTAGTGTCGCCAAAGTGTTTGCGACGCGGTAATCGTGCCAAGAACACTGCATCACTCCACGATGCCAAGCAGGAGGCCAAAGGCGAGAAGATTCTATCACATCTTCTAACGGATGCGAAATGAGAGAAATGAGTTGATGAAACCAATCGGGATCAACGGTTAGCCCGTATGTCTTTATCTCTCTCCGAGAGTCTCGACTCGAAATGAATTGGACCGTCTTTATCCTTGCGACCGCTCGCATTGAGTAATGCGTTGCAAGAGCCAAGTCGAACCTGGTTTTAACAGGACCTTTCGAGGTAGAAGGTGGTGGTGGTAAACATAACTACTGGAGCGGCAAAGTGTAATAGAAGCTTGGAAGTCTCATCTTGGCAATGGTTACTCGTCGTATCCACACCGTTGGAAAAATCACCGAAGCAACATCGCCTTTCTTGGCTTTCGAGGAAGTTGAAGATTAGATTCCGCGCTTGTTTGAATCGTCGGTCACAATTGGTGCGTTTGCCATGCACTTTGATTGGTCCATCTCCAATACGCGTATAGACGGACTGGTCAGTGCTACGGGAGTACATGGAAACTGAGTAGATATGCGGAAATCGGAGTGTACTTTTGTATGTTGTCGATCGCTGTTTATAGACGATGTGCTACTTTCAGCGATGTGGCATCACCAAAAACAGGCGGACATACTTCGTGACGGTCCCAACGACGAATGGCGACGTGAAGAATCGAATCGCGCCAACATTCTGACGATCTTCGCGTTGTCCTGCGGTCATCCTGAAACGTATACACGGATATAGCAACCCAAGGGGGGCGTTACCAATTCCAATTGGACAAGACGGCAACCAGCACATTGGGAACAGACAATTCAATTGTCAATAAGTAACTCCAAGTAGCCAGACAGGTCGCATCGGGAAGGGGTCACGGGGGATGGCTTCAGGTTCCACAGAAATAGAGGCACGACGAGCTAACGAATAAGAGGGTCGGATTTCGACACAACTTGATGAGGTAGAATTAAGCAGATCATCACCAGACTACCGGAGTAAGTCAGACGGTGCAAAGAGTGGTTGCATCAGATCTTACCTCGCCAAAGCAGTCACAAGATCTCACAGAAAAGTAACTCGATTGGTCATCGTCCGCAAGCGAATCAGTACCAGTGTCATTCGTAAGAATGCTGGGCAAGTTTTCCTCAGGGATTCCACGTATCAGGTCGTCTCCAGTGTTCTGATCCAGGGGTGTGGCTGTGCATTCTTGACTGGAGTCGAGTAAGTCCTTAGACAGAACAAAGGGTCTTGTAAACACATTGATGAATTTCTTCTTCCAAGCTGCACTTGCATGGGACTTTGGGGGGTCAGAATGGCGACGCAGCCGGTACCGAGCGGTTCGAAGGGCTGTAGTGAAGAGCGTTACCCTTGGGCGTTCCCTCTTCCGGGTAGAAGGATTCTCCGCAGTAGGTGTAGTGTCTGTAGTATTCTCCTGTCGCCACTCGTGCTGCGCAGTGTTGTTAATAAAGGTAACAAACACGGCATATAGTTACGGTCTTGGCATACCAACATTTCAGCAGAGGGTGGAATAACACCTCGCCGCACTAGCCATGCTTCGATTCTCTGCGATGGTGAGTGCATGTATCTTTATGTCAACAGCGGGATGTACTCACCTGTTGGGCTTCATTTGGTATCAGTGTTGCGTCATTGGGACGAGATGCCCGGAGTGCCCTTGCGCCAAGATATGCTTTTGCGAGCTCGTTCAAAGGATATGGAAGTTCAGAAAGAGTATATTCCTCTGCTGGAAACGGTACTCTGCTTATTGTTTCCTGTATGGTTCCGTTAGTAATTCTCTATGAAATTCGTCGGGGCTCGTACCATGGTGACACGCGAAACGTTTATGTCAGTTTTGAATAGCAGGCAAGTCTAGACCTTCGAAGGGTGTAAGAGAGAGGAAATATCAAACCGATACCAGAAGTCCTCTTTATTGTGTCCTGGAGCGTTTTGTCTCGGGGGACCCAGACCGGACAATGCTGCTATCTGTTTGACAACCACATGTCAGAATTTCAATGCATTCCAAATTTCATTAGAAACCCGTCAAAGAGACTGCAAAGCATTACCCCTTTTGTCCATCAGCGACATTATATATGACAATGCATGTGTTGGACATTGTCTGAACATTTGGCCGAGGTGTCTCAGCATTCTATCAGCAAGAGTGCCGTTCTGAGCTAAGAGCCTAAGACATATCTTGGGGGTGAGTCTGAGAAGGTCCCATTGCAAGCAGGCGCAAATCATATGACAAAGGTCATGGAACCAGGAAGAGCTGGAGTACTACGCTGTTTCTGGGCATCGTCAGCATTGTCAATGCCTGCTTATTAGTGGTCCCTTCTTGATCCATCTATCGGTTTGTCTTCCATAACATATGGCCCACAAGACCATTAGACAGCATCCAAGAGCAAGACCAGCTTCAACTGTAGCATTAAACGTACGAAAGGATTGTTAAAAGACGAAAGAACAGTCACGGTGGACTCCTGATAATCTGAGTTAGATCGAGATCAGACACCGCTTGACTCCGAATTTACGTTTCGGTGTGAGCTCATTGCCGCGGAGTTTTAAAAACTGAAATCCGTTAAGTTGGGTCCCGACGGTTCGGTTTGTCAAGACTTTCGCTGACAACTTGCCACAATTCAGTTAAACACGCACCAACCAAGAGCCTAGGCAGCTCTGATTCGTAGCTATTGCCGGCGGACGGGACATGCGTTGGCTCACCAACGGTTGGCCTACTTGGACAAGGACCGTCAAAGCAATTGTATATGGCCCCAGTGGTACGTAGTCTAAATCTGACTCAATATAGTTCATGATGATACGTCTTTTGCCATGCCCAATGAGGGAAGTTAAGCTATATTGAGCGTAGTACTTTCAAGATATAACTTGGACTCGGACGTCTTGTATGCACGCAATAATACTGTAATTTGTTCGCTGCACTAAACTACTAATCCCCGCATATAGTGAACTTTGCAGGCATTCTCCACTCCTTCTCAATATTGTTCCGCATACAGTATCTCTATAGCTCGACTTCACGCTCATTAACTACTACCCGCTAGGCATCCTATGACGGTATGGTCATGCGATGTCTTGTGTCTCTAGAAAATCTCGCAGTACATTCTTCTGGCTCCTCGACGTCATTCCTTCCCTTTGACTTCTCAGCCAAAATTGTCGGGCTGACACGATGATGGGCAAAAGAATTAGCTTCTCCTCGTAACGTGCGTAAGGCTCGACTCTCTCTTGTATGTCTGACCATTCTGTCTTGTTCCAATCTAATTCAGCTATGGCGGCTTATACTGGTCGAGGGTACTTCGCTGCTATATACTAGGATATCTCTCTCTGGGCTATAAGTACATCGCACCATACGTTTACTCAACATTTGACCTTTCCCGTGCGGAGAGCGGTACTCTCAATAATTTCCATGTTAACGTTAACTCTCATACGAGCGGAAATCGCTCTGAAATAGTCGTTTCTCTATTATTACTAATGCCTCAATCATATATAGGTGAATCTGCGGATATTCCTTGGATAATGGACTCGCTGCTAATGATGTGATATACTTCCTAGATTGCCTTCGACTGAATCGACTTCAGACAAGTTGTATCGCTTTAAGGTTTCGGGAAATCGAAAGGCCTCAATTTCGGTAACCTTCTGAGCTAACTGGGCTAATAAGATTTCTACTTTCGACACCAAGGATGTGATTCTACAATACAGTAGAGAACCTATCAAGCCCAAATGACTTGTAACCCGTATGTCGGCCACCGCGAGCTATGTATTTCACTCCTGGCCGCATTCTGCACGGAAATACCTCTCGGAATATATGTAACTTCGTCCGGGTCGAACGACCGTCAAGTCATCCGTGTTAGAAGTACTTAACCCTCAACTTGCTATAGTCAAGCTTGACATCGTTCCATCTAGAAACTACGCCATGAGGTTCTCTGCTACTCTCGCTATTCTTGCCAGTCTCGCAACATCAGTTACAGCTCATACGCTCGTCTGGGGTGTATGGGTAAATGGTCTTGACCAAGGAGATGGGCGCAACATTTACATTCGTTCCCCTCCCAACAACAACCCTGTGAAAGATCTAACGTTGGATGCTATGGCATGCAATGTCAACAATCGCCGTACGTTATTCAAAATCGAAATCATGTTAATGCACTTGTTGATGGGGATAATCCAGCCGTACCCAAGTCTGTTCCTGTTCAAGTTGGTGATGAGCTGACCTTTGAGTGGTACCACAACACGTACGTTAACCACGCTATTTATCATCCATTACGTGTCGCTGATAATATCTTACTGGCAGCCGAGTAAGTTGTTACCAGAGTTGCTCATAAATTGATATCTCATCTGTGTAGGACGATGACATCATTGCCGCTTCACACCACGGCCCCATCGCGGTCTACGTCGCACCCGCTGCCTCCAACGGTACTGGTGATGTTTGGGTGAAAATATTTGAAGACGCGTATACGGATTCCTGGGCAGTCGATCGTCTCATTATTGCACACGGTCAACACTCTGTTATTGTTCCCGACTTACCTGCTGGCGACTATCTATTCAGAGGTCAGTGCGTCGTCAATTCCTAAGTTTTTCCGACATGTAACCTTCGATTTGAATTATTATAGCCGAGATTGCTGCATTGCATGAAGCCGACTCCTTGTATACTCAGAATCCTATCCGTGGAGTGGTAAGCATGTCAAAGTATTATCGTTTTGCAAAATGTTGATGCAAAGTCTGCCAGCAAATGTATATCTCCTGCGCACAAATCACGGTCACTTCACATGGAAACGAAACGCTTCCCGCTGGAGTCCCTTTCCCAGGAGCGTACAATGATACCACACCCGGCATTCAATTCAACATCTACGAAACACCCGCTACACAATATGTACCACCTGGCCCTGCCGTTTGGGCTGATTCTGAGGGAGGATCAGTTGCATTGGTCGGCTTAGTTGACCCCGATGACTCGGGTGATTCTGATTAGACTTTCTGTAAGGCACGGTGATACTTAACTAACAATGTGTCTTCTTCGTGAAGAACTCAGGAGTCAGAATAAGAACGAGATTTGAAAGAAACATGAAGTTTTCAGAATTCTTGAGCGCTTGCAACCTCCCAACCCAACTTCTTCTCAGTCTCTGCATTTTTCCCAAGCAGTACTTTCAGTGTCCACAAAGAGTATCTCCTAGTATCTCCGAGTCAAGGCTCAAGCTCAATTGAAGACTCGGATCCACTATTTCTAAACATTTACCCGAATTCAAAGATTAAAGTCAATCTAATCTTATCGTGGTCACTCGCTTAACGAACCCAAATACGTCAGATCACCGACGCGTGTTAGGCGTCCCCAACAATGTCTGCGGACCTTACTGTGATGTTTACCATCTACCTTCATGTCTACTACTACCTATTCTGATCGCACACCTAAGTGGAGGTCACTTTCGTCCAAGAAGAAACCCAAAGCTCCCACCAGTGTGTCACTCATTTTTGCGCAACCCCAACAAGGTGCTCCACTCCGTTCTGCCGTCGATAATTTACCTGCAGTGGGTATCGACGATTCTGCCAGCTTTATCAGTGAAATGTCCAGGAAGAGAGAACGTTTGCAATCTATATCTTCTGCACTTACTCTAGGAGACCAATCGTGTGTTGGGAAGGAGGAGAGCAGCAGTGTCCACAAACGTTCTCGGGTTGGGTCTATTGCTTCCGCAAATGAAATTACGCCTGCAGAGTATCCCAACGCACCAGAAGCTATCATTGACCTTACAATGGACGGTATGTATTCTCATATCTTGTCAGATTCCACTTTGAATGCAATGTTCTTTGTTAGAACCTATGAGCGTGGAACCAAGTGTCGAAACCCAGGTCCTCACAGAATCGCCCGAGCAGTCACCGAACACCACAACTCCTTCCGATACTCAACTATCTATACCATTTCCGACGCAAGCTCGTATAGAGCCTCCGGTACAACCGTCGCCGACGCGATCATCCTGGTTTTCTTCATTCTCGAGATCGAAGGGCAAAGAGAAGGCGGCAACTTCGTCTACATCTACCGAGTCTTCTGAGACTATTCGATCCGACGCCCATACCAAGAAATCACCTACTTCCACTGCACCGCCCACTGCTCTGGCCGTACCAGAGCTCTCTTCATCGGAGTCGGCACTTCCAACGGCACCTATCGCTGTACCCACCGCAATGTACCCACGAGATCCTGCCCCGGCTACTCCGCAAATTGCAGGCAGCCCAGCGCATGGTACTAGCAATGCAACGTCCATTTCCTCCGTCGACGATGAAGTGCCAAGCTTAAAGAGCTCGGGCAACAGTCCCAACAATCAAGCTTCAATAGCTGAGACTGTTGCGGCTTCTGCCCTGCGCGGGACGACCGTGAATCAGAAGCCGTCTACTACGTCGCTAAACACAACTTCCTCAAGTGGATTCATGTTGAGGTTACCTTTGCTTGGACGACCGAAGATGCCATTGAATGAAGCTGTTGCTGCCGTGACCAATTCTTCGAGCGAATCTGCTTTGACAGAGAGTTTCTCCGCAACGAATGGCGGTAAGATTCCAATAAAACAATGTTATCAACCTATTAGCTAAGCGTCAGTCTTAGAACAAGCACCTACAGATTGCACACCGGTTTTGAAGGAAAGTGAAATTCCAAATAAAGATGACATTGTAATTGGATCAGCTGCGGATAGTCAGCAGAACACGCCTTCAGATTCCGCACCAACAGACGTCAAAGATACGACTATGGATCATGATCAACAGCAAGTAGTACCTCCTTCCAGTTGGTGGAACTATCTCGGCTTAGCTGGTAGCTCAACTGGCACACAACCATCAGACCAGACAACATCTGTTGAGCCCATCGAGCCCCAAAGGGATGCACCATTGAAGGAAGACACTCCAGAGCCTCCTTCTGCAGCGCCGCTGCCTAAATCAAATTCATGTCCGGACTTGCGCGTCACTCCTGCAACACCAGAGGGCGTAACGCCTCAACCATCGACAGCTGATATCACGGCTCATGGTGATGCAAAACCGACGGCATCCGCGGATGTTTCGCCGGAGCCGTTACCCACTCAAACAGGGTCTCCGGATGCACAGGGACGACCTGCAAGCTTATTCTCCGCCGATACAGCCAAGAGTCAGGGTTCAACATGGTACTCGCCATGGGCTTGGTACTACGGGTCACCGCCACCTGTATCAATACCGACCACCTCCGAGCCAGCTGTAGCGATTGACGTCCAGCCAGAGGGGGATATCAAGACGGAATCTGAAATAGTCAAAGAGGAAGCTCTTGCTCGGGATGAGCCCTCACCTCCCCTCCAGACGCTTGAATCAAACCCTGAAATAGAGCAATCTCCGATGTCGATGGCTTCGAATCCTATTGAGTCGTCTATCTCAACAAATCGATCGGGATGGGCTTCGTTTTTCATGTCCAGAGCGCTTCTAACGAAGAGCATTACTGATGAAGCAACGAATAGAGATGAAAACGGTATGGAAGTTATGGATATTGATGATGATGACGAACAACCTGTAGAGAGTACTAGTCCTCCGGGACTATCTAAATCCCCGGACACGTCCGTCACCTCTGCCGCTATTGTTGTGGAAAAGAAGCAGCAGTCCGGATCGACACCGATATCACCTCCAGGATCACCAACCCGCCCACAGTCGTCGAAACGAGAACCCAAGAAGTCTAGTCCTCCCGCTGCTCCCCTTACAAACTCAGAGTCTATCAAGCGTGACACGACCAAACCCAAGTCAACAACTGCTGTGCCGCCACGGACTGCATCGCCGACACCTTCTCAGAAGTCTACACTGTCTTCACCTGGTACACCCGCTCGTACACAACAGCCCAATTTGGTATTGCCAACTTGGTCTGATACCTTCCGTACACTTCCCCGATCATACGTACCGCCGCCGCCGCCCAAACCCTCCAAATCGAAGTTATCGAAAACATTCTCATTCGTTAGCAGCGCCTTGTTTTCAGGTGACGGACCTGGTCACGGGAGTATCAAGGGTAAAGAGCGGGAACAACCGCAACGTGACATTCTTACATTTGGGCAAGAGTTACCAAAGGCTTTAGATATACTCGGCAACCCGAAGGATCCCTACTTGCTCGATGGAAAATGCAGGGTCGTTGTAGTCGGAGTTGCGGGGTGGTCACCAGGTAAAGCATGATACCTTACCTATGGTAACTTTGGTTTCACCATTAACATATTCGTACAGGTGCGGTAACGAGGACAATCGCCGGCGGAGTGAGTTCCCTGATTTACACACCTAGAACTTCATTTAACTGAGTAATCTCGATAGCTTCCGTCCTCTAGCCACAAATTTGTCGACATGACGTGCTCGGCATTAGAGAAGTTTGAACAAGACCATGATATCAAGTTCAAAAAAATCACGAAGATCCCTCTAGAAGGGGATGGGACGATCTCAAGAAAAGTCGCTAAGTGCGTTTAATTTGCTTTTGAAACGTAGAAAGGACGTAAATGAATGACAATCTTATTCTTCATCTTTCAGGGTTCATGCGCACCTGCTGAGCAAACATGAGTGGATTGAAGATCTCCATCTTGCTGATGTTATCTTTGTGGCCGCACACTCCCAAGGATCCGTGGTCTCGATTCATCTTCTTGATAGGACTGATCCGGGAGGGTCATATACTAACACCGCGCAATATCGACATTCTCACAACGACGGCTGCTATGGTTGCTCCTGGAGGTACAGCGCCTGCTTCAACTGCACGAACACAGAGAATTTGTTGTTTGTCACTCTGCGGCATACACTTGGGACCCTTGCGGTATCTCAAAACGAGTTCCTTGCTTCAGCCATATATCCAGGTATGTGGTCGTCATTCAGTGCGCTCGGTCATCTGACAATAGACCCTGCAGTACTTCGAAAATGCTGCCGCTCGGGAGCTATTCGAGTTCCAGGTAGGTCTACGATCGTAATAGCCTTCATAAGGTTCTAATATATGACCCATCTAGAACACTGAAAGCCAGATATCGAAGGACTATGTCAACGCCTTGCGTACAGTGATGGAACACGGGGTAAGTTTATATCTCTCTAACCCTGACTGCATGATGACATAATACCATTCCTCTTTAGGCGAAAGTGGTCTATGTGGCATCTTTGAACGACCAAGTGGTACCAATATACTCAGGTCTGTTCACCGCAGTATCGCATCCTCGTATCTTGAGAGCCTTGTATATCGATGGGGATGCATATCAGTAGGTTAACAACTAGGTCGAACGTCACGGTACTGAGATATTGACTCCTCAGCTCTTCTGATTTCCTGTCAAATCTTCTTGTGCTCTTGATACGTATCATGAACGCTGGTTTGTCCGATAGCGGTCTTCTTGCTCATCTGTCAGAAGCAACAGCCGGAACTCTTAGTGGCGTTGGTCACTCCACTCCGTATGAAGAGCTGGCCACCTTTTCGTGAGTACAATCAATGCACCCTGTGTGCTATCACTAATACATTGTTTACTGCTAGATTGGCGGTTGACTACATGTTCTTGGCGAATGATGGAGCTGACGTCCGCACGGACCTTCTCGTTGAACCCTTCAACGCTGTGAATGAGCAGAATGATTACGAGGTATTTAAAAAATGCTTTCATCGATATCGAGATGGGTCTAATCTTGGCTCTGTAGATACCGTGGTCCCTGCGCGATTTAATTGCTGATGAAAGAGTTGCCATGTTCTTTGCCAAAGAATTTGGTCAACTTCGAGATGCCTTTGATGATTGGTCTCCGAAAACGACTATTCTTCGAGATATCAAGAGGAAACTTCAACCAATCCAGAGGCTCTCCGCCATTAGGGGAGGTTCATTCAGCAACAGCAAGTTGTAGAGAGTCATTTTCTTCTGTTTCTTTTTTTCGTTTAGGCAGGTTTTCTTCTGAGGGGTCCCTTGAAACTTATCACACACACACGGACTTTTCTTTGCACGCATTCAATTCTAGATTGATCAACGGTATCTAATGCTAGAATCATCTTCATCACTGGCCTTGTATAGCATACAATTGTACATTTATTTTTCACGAGCATCTCACGAATAGCGACATTGGTACTTCTCACAAACGTACAGATTGGAAATCCAAGGTGTCAAAAAAGTTCAAGAACTGTCATAACTGACCAAGCCGAAGTCCTTCCTTGCGGACAGGATACAGCCCTGCATACACGGCGCTATCGGTACTCCATACCACAGTCCCCAACTGTGATGATCATCTTGTAGCTGTTCGACTTCTTTAAAATCTCTTCAATCTCGGAATGGTCTTGCTCAGACAGTCGGAAGCCGAAGACCTTGCGGTTGTCATCTGCATGGTCAGATATACCTAAACGGGTGCCTTGAGCAACACGTCAGCGCTTTCTGCCCATTGAGTAAAAGCATAGCCTCGATCCTACCAACTATAACCGCACCCACGGTGGAATGGTCAAGAACCCATCGTGTGGCAATGTTTGCGATGCTCAACTTGCCATGCCGATCACCGATCCGTCGTAAGATGACAAGCAAAGATTGGAACAGTTCCCAGTTGCCCCAAGCATTCTTGATCATGTCAAGATACTGTAGCCGGTAGAAGGTGAGAAAGGAAACTAGACTTCTAATAGTGAAAAAAGATTGCCTACGTACCTTGCGTTGAGAGGGTGTCAGGTTCCCTGAGTAGAGATCTGGCTCGGGTTGATCAAGCCACCGATCTGACAGGAATCCCCCGCACTGGATAAATGACACGATATTATCAGTCACAAGAGCAAGGTCCAAGGCTCGGAAAGGTATTTTCGTACCAAGGTTCCATACGTGAGAAGTTTGACCCCATGCCTTTCACAAACATGGACCATTCCGTGCAAGGGCCGGGTATCGATAATCGAAAACTATGTCTGTAATTGGCATAAGAAGATCGGGCAGAACTGATACGAACTAACCTGCACCTGATTGGTGACGATCACGCTAGGCCCAAGTTCCGTGCAGATTTCATCTGTGCGAATAGCATCGAAATTGCACAGGCCAATGTTGGCGATGACTCCTTCATCGCGGAGTTGTTTGAGAGCTTCCAATGCATTCAAGTAGCGCTTGTCACTGTAATCTTGCCAATGGAACTACCCGTCATACAACGTTTAGAGCGTGTCGTAAATAGACTCTCGTTGCCGTTTTTTTGTCACGACTCAGGGGGTACATGCTTACCTGAAGAAGGTCAATTTTCTGGACTCGCATTCGGGTCATGCGCTCTTGAATCGCCATCCTGACCGTCACCGGCGTAGGATCAGTCGATCGAAAAACACACCATTTGGTAGCGCCAAATATGACGTTCGAAGGCGTAAAACTTTCACGGAACTGGCCCTACGATAAGCCCGAGACGGTTATTGACGGTGTCACTTTGGAGCGTAAAGCAAGGATCTTACAAAGAGGACCTCGGAGCTTCCATAGTGATCAGCTAAGAATTGTGAGTTAAAAATTGTATGGAGATCTCCATCATGCCATCACTCACCCTAAACAAACAATTGGGAGGAAGAAGATGTGAATTGTACAATCAGCAACTCATTTAAATCCACATATGACGGGAAGACGTGCCATGTCTACAATTCCATCAAACCAGTTAGTAGCGTGATTTACGATCAACCCCAATTGACGCCTCTCACCGAAGGCAGTGTATCCCAACTGAGCATATCGTATCATCTCCGAGCGAATCTTCGACGCTGGGGCACTCCCCCACGCATTACTGGATAGCTGCCACAAGCCAGTCCAAATACGAGGGAGTTCGGAAGTCCCCAGCGAGAAATATTCAATCTCGTGATTGGCGGTCATAGGCATTTCGCTGCAAAATAACGTCGAAGATTGTTAGAAGATCCTGAACACTCTCAACCTTTTTATTGTAGACCATGCATCGCATCGGCATTCATACAAATGACAGGTTTTTGGAGACCTCGTGATGAACTGGAGTCCAATTGGACACAACAGGACGTGCAATCAGAGTTTTAAAATCATTCAACAGGGTGGATGGGATACGTACGTCGAGATCTTGATCTAGAGCCCGGCGGGATTGAAATTACGGGGGCTTGCAAATGGCCCACAAGGCGTCAAGCCATACCTGGGGGTGCTTGTCACCCTGTCTGATTGAGACTGATTGGAGGATGTTCCAAGTGGTCCACCCGGAGAGCTGTACACCCAGATACTCATCGGCTATCGGCGACTGATTTTCCGTATAAAGTGGACAACTGGAGGCAGCAGTGGATGTGCCAATTCAACATCTCCTTAATGCCTGCTCCAGACTCAACCGCCATTCCTCGCGAGAGCGGGAAGCCAGTGCTGGGACATGTGTGAGTACTGACGTGCCGATTTTTTCCCTCGACCTCGGACTTATTCCATATCGTGCGTCCCCCCACCACCAGCAATCTCATGGTCGATACATTCATCGCAAACGCACATATTGATGAGCAAGTGTTGCCTTGAGATTTTTCTAACATGACAATTCATACTGAACGATCACCAGTCTTCGTGCCATAGTACGCAGGACCCTTGCGACGAATTCTCCGAGTGTGGCTTCATCATTCACAGAAGCTGCCCGCGAACGCCTGCTACAAACCAACGCTACATCTCGTCCGACCGGCAAGCTCTTCATCAAAACAGATGGAAGTCACCGGACGATACCGGGCCCTGATCTGAAGAACACACTCATCAGGGCCCGTACACTATACGGCGCAGGATTAGGTTTTGCATCTCTGAAGGTTCTCGCTGTTGTCGTCCGGGCGATACAAGGCCATCAATGGGATGGCGGTGAGAATTTGGAGAACACTTTGGCGGATATAGACGCGGACATCAGCCAGGCACTGCAGAGTTCACGGGAGGAGCTCGACAGTGGGAGGGTGTATGACATGGCGATCGCAAGGGAGGCCATCGAGGAGCTGCGAACGGCTGTGAAAGATAGCCAGAAAGAAGTCGAGGGGTGGGGCGGGGTGTATCCCTTTGATAGGGCTGCAATAAGTTTGGAATATTGGAAACTGTAGCGCGTGTCATCCCCAGAAATACCCAACATTCCGTGTACTATTAGGATCAATGTACCCATAGCCATGACCACTCACAAACGTGACTGGAAACCTCCGATTCGCGTTCATACGGCGGCTGAAGCAATGGTTAGGAATTGAAAGCGACTTGCTTCGTTTATACAAAGGAACCAGAGAAATCCGCCGTCCTCGGCGATGGTAATCAAATAATACACCGGACGCGCTTGCGACCCATGACCATGTGTACCTCGTCCTACCTGTACAAGTAAGGTTGCAGATACGGTCGGGTTGAGGGTGAGGTATTTATGATATTAGGATGACGAGTGTGCCGACATCAGAAACAATTCAAATGTAGAAAATCAATAAAGATAAGGTTAGCATGGTAGGTACATGAGCCTTAGAGCCGTACGTACCTCGAGAGAAACAGGGGCCCTTCTTGATGGTCATACTCCAAATTAGTCCATAGTTCGGAGTACGACCGTTCATCCGTTTGCCTAAGGTAAGAAAGGACTGCCACGACGATCGCGGATAGGAGGCGGTGTTGTACATCAAGATGTCTCGCGGGCGAATAGGTTGAAAGGCACGTATACTAATATTGATATGTATGACCCGCAAAAATTCTGCTCCTGGGAATTTCGAAGGCGGATCCTGCGTAGACCGAGGTGGGGTAGTTCCCAACTGTTGTGCGAGCCAAGCACGAACCATGTGGCGGGTTATGCCAAAACAGCCAAGTTCTGCTGTAGACCAGCACGTTTTTGAATACTACTACCCCGAAAATTTCACCGATGAGCCCCAGCGTCAAGCACCAAGTCAGAGGCTCGTCATTAGGGCAATGAGGTCCCCCACATACCACTGACGGCTGGGAAACTTGGGATGTGTTGCATGGGTCAGGATAGGTCGTAGGGGTATTCGGGCATCAGAGGGCCTAGTCTTTAGCTAATTGAAGACAAGTGTGGGGAAACTAGGGGAAACCCTACCGCCCTAATCTAGCCAATAGGGATCCCTTGAGAGTGCACTGAATACTGTGGAGTTATCGTTTTTGGTAGTTTTTTTGGAAGAGAAGCAGATCGTACCCTTGAACCAATTACTGGTACCGAGTATACTGTACCCCTGATAGGATTCGGTTAAGGCTTGCCATTCGTCCCTACGTCACGGAGTAGCTCAGTTTCAGGACCGGCAACTATCGTGGTGTAGTTGGTCATTTACCTAATACGACCTAGTACAACTCATTATTGGGAGAAGATTGATGAGAGGGTGGCGTTAGTATATATGTGAAGGTTAAGCTCGAAGCACAACAATCGGACACAGAGATATCACCGTGACAGGATGAAGACAATTTGCACTTATTGTGCGCAGCGTCATATCCGTTTCCTGGTCAGCTCAATTTTCGAGAAGTATGCTGAAAAGCGGCGAGCGGGAATAATGTAGAATAATGTCCATGCCCTCGGTTTTAAGAGAGATGGAAACAGACATAGGTGAGTGGCAGCGACATACACATATTGTGGTGGTCTTGCGTCAAGTTCGACACGCCCAGGCCAGGCTCGGACATTCAAATTGCTGGCGCTTGAATGTCCGACTCGTTCGGTTCGATTCGAAGGTTTATGTTAGACTGTCCAGTACTTAGTACGCCTTTTATATTCATGATCAGCACTGTTGAGTATTGAAACTTGCTGTGGATATAGATATTCCTAGAACGGGCATCATAGTTTTTCTAGCAGATTGATACTGACTTAATAACCCTAGAGAGATATGTATCGGAAACCGAATCGAACCGAGCTACCATGGAGCGTCGAGCAAGAAGCACCTGTCAAATTGGTCTGAAAGCAAGAACAAGTTGAAGTACTGTTAAGACTGAAAGATACATCAGCAGGATACCCTTGAGCCTACTAGAGTGTTTCTCCTATTTTCAAACGTAATTATAGTGACATATATAATAAGTACTGAAATACTTACTTGGTGTGCTATTTGATATCGGTTTAGACTCTAAAATCCAGGTCAAATTCGGTCAAGCTCCAGCAAGGATACAACTGCTTGACGTAGTCAATTAAGGTCGACAATCCAATCTCTAGGACTCATAAGTAGGTTACAGCAGTTCTGAGTTCTCGAAATACGCAGGCTTGCTCGCTTACTGCGCGCCAAATGTGTCGGTTTCAGGGTGGAATTGCTGTTTCCAGCTTTTCCAAGTTGCGACTACCAGCTTCTACCTCGGGCTCAGAGCAACATCTGTTGCTTCTACACTCCCTCGCTTCCTTTGTCTCGAGCTTATACCTGCTGCTAGACACATGAGTCATCTCTGAATCAGGCGACACTTGGACGATATGATTTGCATCGACTACAGCATCTAGAATACACCTGGAAGCAGAATGATGGACACCAAATCAAGGATCCCTCAATCAAACATTCCAGTCAAAGTTTCACGGCCAGCACAGGGTGCTCTGCCCAGTTCACTTTCAATACCTCGTTTAGGTCTTGTACCACCCTCTCGACATCTGTCCGTGGGTGACAGCCCTACTCATCCAGCCCCCAGCTCGTCCGGCTCGAGCTCAGGCGGCGGGATAACGCCACTCCGCTCTTTTCGAAGTTTGCTACCATTTGGCTCCGGTAGCAAGAACCCCATCCCCAACTTGAGCCCCGGAGGTTCCACCAAGAGCTCATTCGCGACTTTCAGCGCGATTCGAAAGTCGATCAATGGAGATAGAAGTGGGGAACGTAGCGTGTCTGCACCTCAGTTGCGTGCTTCAAAGTCGCAAGAGGAGACACCAGTCTTTTCTATCGAAGGCCCGCGGACGATAGAGTTATCGTACAAGGTCAACGAACCGCTGATAAGCAAGGAAGATCTGCCGCTAGGCATAGACCTCTATGACTCTCCAAAAGAAACCTCGTCACCGAAGTCGGCCCCTCCGCAGGCACGAATGTTCCAGACTCAGAGTACGTACATAGTCTAATACCTTATTGGTCTCGTCTGATGCCCTTCAACAGCCACTCCTTCACCAGTTCCGCTTACACTCGGAGTATCTGATCTTTCTACTATACTGGAATCGGAGACATCGGGCATCTCAAAGCATTTACCACAACTCGACGACTCTCAATATCAGAGTACGGACGATGGCGCGCTAGACCTTGACGCGTCGTATCTTCTCCCGCCCCCAGATCTTAATGGTCATTCTCAGCCTCATTCTCCTCAAGATACATCTGCTTTGGAACTTTCTATGTCGGATGTGCGTAATCAGGTGCTTGAAGCGTTAAATGGAAGCGAGCGACCAGAAGGCTGGTTACATGGCGTAGTTGTTGACGATATGGAGAGTCCTAATGAGAATATGCTCGGCATAGAAGATCCTGATGCCAGCTTTGGCATCGGCTCCATTGACTCAGACCTTGCTGCGATACTCAGCCCTAATAGGCTGGAATCTAAAGCGCACACACCAAACACGAATCCCTCGTCATCTCCCATACCTTCACCTCGGTCACAAAGCCGTAGGCCTTCTCCGAACCCATCCCCTGTCCCGACTGTCCCAGCGTCTCCCTCTTCTCTCCCGTCCCCTCGACGTCGTTCCACCTCCCTGTCAAGACCAGCAGCAGCTAACTTGCAGGCGCTCGATACAACATCCCGTCTTGCTCGCTCTGCTTCTGAGCGTCCTACCCATATTCGATCCCCCCTTCCCTCACCAATTGCCAAAGTGTCCCCTTCTCGCTCTTCTGACATCGGAGAACGACCGTCATTAGCAGCCAGGCGCCTTGGAAATTTCACTCTCTCCTCCGAACGCGAGTTGCCTCGTAGACCGCACACAGGCACGGAAGTAGATCGCCGTCCTACCACTTCCCGTCTGACAACTCCTGCTAAGCTGATCCCTCCTGGTAGTAGTTCGCGGCCTTTACTCTCGCGTCAGGCATCATCACCCCCTTCTTCGTCGAGGGGCTGGGATCTGGACTCTATATCACCGTCCCGTTCTCCCTCATCAACGGGTGCTTCTACTACTCGACTTTATGGGCGCCCTAGTCTTGACAGCGGTGCCGATAGGCTGAGAGGCATACCTTCGAGAACTAGAGATAGGAGCGCTAGCTTGAGTGAAAGCCCTGCTTCCGAAATGTACCGTTCTATTAGCTCTCAACCTTCAGCCATGGACCGTATGGGTCCTCGAACTGCAAGAGCGTTTGCTGCTGCCGGCCTGATAGATACCGACAAGGATGCTAGCGGACTTTCCGCAAGCCGATCTGCCTCGAGATTTGGCACCTCTAAAAGCGATCGGGACTTCAGGTCGCAATATGCCCCCTCTCGTCTGGCTATGTCTGAATCGGGTTCGTCCTGGGAAAGACGGAGCGGAAGTATTTCAAGGGCTGGTGCTATGTCAGAGGTGACTTCTGCTCATTACTCAGAAACATTGTCCACTCCGCGAACCACGTTCTCGGCCGCTTCCACTGCGCCTACTAGTATATCCACTAACTCGTCCCCCCATTATCCCCTCGCTGATATGCAAAAGATGCAAGACATGCATTCTTTGCAAACGCAAACTCTCATGCACGCCCTGGCAGACTCACAGCTGACCACCCGCCTGCTTCGGGAGGAGAACATTCAGCTCCGTGATCGGATACACGATCTAGAGAATAGACTTGCCGATACAATGAACGACCTTCAACGGTTGCAATTTACGTCTCCACAGTCTCAGTCACATATGCAGACCTCTAGTTCTTTGTCTCGTCCCAACAATGTCCAACGCCCTACCGGCTCTCGGGGGATGGAGTTTACTTTCAGACGCCCTTCTCCGCAGCGTACTTCTCCGCTATCCCTACATTCCAACAATGGGGACATCCACGTCCTCGAGGCTTCTCCAGAAATAGTGGCACCACCCTCTACCTCCGCATCTGCCAGAACGTCAATCGAGTCACGGCGAGATAGTGATCCCTATCACAAGAGCATGAACTTGCGAAGATTCAGCAACTCCTCGTCGATATTCCCCGGCCCCCCAAGTACGATGTCGATGCTACTGCATGACGATGGTCTTGGGTCAGACATGCATTCAAAGTCGTCACCTTCGCCCACTCTTGTCATGTCGAAGCTCCCTGCCAGACAGCCTCAAGGTTCGTCACATCCCGCCCACCACCACCACAGAACGGCTTCCTCCGGGAACATTTCACCAACTACGGCCAACTTCTCGATGCTCACAGGATCGCCGGGAAGTCTTAATTTGCGCCCAGAGCATGAGAGGCTTCTGGGTGATATGCCACATCTGGATTTAGGTGGTGAAGATTACGAGCCAAGCACGTTTGAATTTTCCATGCGATAACCCATGCTTTTTTTGTTTTGTTTCTCACCATGAAACCCTTCCGCTCCCTCTCGTTGCTTTCTTTTTTTCCTCTGCTCTTGCTATTCGCTAGTAATTTCCCGTCTCGTCTGCTCCATTTTATCTTGTATATATCTTGATCACCTTGTCTTCCCCGTTGTTGCATGACTCCACTTTGTGTAGGTATACCCTTTGGCTTTGCATCTTCGTACTTCGCATTTCTGTTCATTGATCCTTGGTTTTTTTCTTCACGTCGTTTCCGCCTTTTTTGGGACCTCCGCACAAACATTCGCTATCGTCAGGATGCTATCGTCCACACTTGTATAATTTGTTCTGTACTTACTCTCATGATCTATTCAATATTTGTAGGTCTGCTACGGAATAACTCTAACTATCGCTGGTGGGAGTAAGAACGCTTTGCTCTGTAGCGCTGGAAACCGTGCGCCAACTTTGTTGAAATCAGTACGTACTTTTGTTCAGGGTTATTTAGCTTTGACTTGTGTGACCCTGCTACTATTGACCAAAGGGCATGCAAGAACATCATCGCACCACTTTTAGACACTTGATCAGAGAACTCTGTCCATGGACAGTGAATAATAATTTATAGCTCTTGAATGAACAAGCGTTTAAATGAGAAGTTGACAGCAATGCGAGATGGACTATACAAAAGGAACTAATACAACAGGACTCTAAGCAGACAACACGAGTCGAGGAGAATATTTTACGATAAAATGAGGCTGATAATAAGGTTTAGTTCTATTATCGAGTGGCATGATCCAAGGCGTCCAGGGCTGCATTTGCTTTGATGTGGACTGCGTTCTATAGAAAGGAGAGATAACTGTCAGTTACATCACACTGCCATGAAAGGGATGTCAGTGTATAAAGGAAGGGGTGTCTATACTCACCTCCATACTATATTTACCACCCTATTAAACGTAGAACCGATTCAGATAGGGATTCGACCGAACTTTGAGCGCACATACCTTTCTAGCGGAAGCATTCACTTCCAATGGTTTACCTGATGACCAGGGTTAGATTGATAGATCAGCAGTGTGTTCAGGGTTTGAGCGGTGATGGAAAGGAGAAGTAAATGGCACGAACCAGAGATCACAAGCTCAAGATGTATACGAGCTTCCTCCTTATCACCTTTACATGCGAGCAATCGTCCCAATTCGAAGTCTAAAATCACAGTATCAGTTGATCAAGGTGTTATAGAAGCTTTAGAAGACCGCCATGAACGGCATGCGACCAAAGGAATTGAGGTCCAGTCTCAGTTCGAGGGAAGACCGATCAAGATGTCAAGATGTTGGAGGCCGAAGGTACTTACGTGCGAAATAGACGAGGAAGTGGTCCAGCTCAATCTTGGGTCCGTGGGTGAAGACTAATTTAAACGAGGCGATGGCTTGGGCGACTGCCTCCTCTTCTGAGATGTTCAGTCTCTCCTCTGGATCGATGACAGCATCCGGTTCCTTTTAAAGTTGAGACGTAAATATGTCAATTGTGTCGTCTCGACTGAGCTCAGATCTTCAAAACCACGCACGGGGTATGCGACGTATCGCAAACAGACACCTCGCAAGAAGTTTGCCAAGACAAGGTCTTCCCAATATCCTCTTGTCTTGCTTTCGTATTTTGACGGATTCTTCTCGTGCTCTCTCAATGACGAAAGCGTCGATTCCACAACTGGAAGCATCTTCTCCACGATGACAGACCGAGGCGCACGACCAATACACATAAAGTGATACCCAAGCTCGAGCGCGGGGAGGGCTAAACGGCCGCCTTGGTCCTGACACTTCCGTGCTTTACGAGCGACAAATTTCTGGTCATGTTGGTTCAGCGCATATTAACATATACAAATTCAGAATGAGATCCTACCTCGAGAGGAATCGACTTCCCGGCAATCCGTTGTCTCAGACCTTGCACCTTATCAATATACTTCTTTGCTTCCTTGCATTCCTCTTCGCCACCAATTTGCAACAGACAAGCTGCAACTCCATATGTATATGTTGCTTTCGACCACTTCCGTACGTAACATCCACAAGCGTTACCATTTCGCCGTGACAAGGGGGAGCTAAGAATTCACTTACGGTTGCTTCTGCTTCCATGTGTTTCCAGCACTCCAGTGACGAGGGAAGGTCCCATAATGTCAGGTAAGCAATTGCCATTTCCCAATAGGAGATGTGATGCAGATTACGATATTGGTCTTGTGCTTTCAGTGCCTTCTTGTAGCATTCTATCGCGTGCGCTGGCTGAGCCCGACATAGACTTAAACGGCCCTCTCCAAACAAGAAAAATACGCCTGATAGTGGGATTAGTTAACTCGCACAGAAGTACAAAAAAACTAACCGTTGGGGTATCGCTTGAGATTATAGTCGAGAATCTTCTGGGCCATGCTAATGTCGACTCCCTCATAGGTAAAAGAAGACCAAACAAGATGGAATATCAACAATGTCATGTCACAAATCGACCGCCGTACGCCTTCCTGTTCTAATGGCATAGTTCCATTGAGATTGAATTGTAGGAAGTTATTTCTGGTCTTACCGTGTGTAATACTGGGTTCATGTGAGTCCTTTGTCCAACCGCCCGCTTTGTATAGGATATCTAGGCCATACTGTCGGTCCCCCCGGTAGCCGAATAATTCTATGAGGGTCACGAGCCTCGAAGGCATCATAGAAAGAACAAGGTTAGAGGAGCCTACTCCCATATAGACACCAGACCGGAAGTGAGGGTCAATAGACTTGTCTTCAGGACCTTGGCCACGGGCAGTTGCTTCCGCATCTACTACTTCCAAATATTTACCTAGTTGTCGATAAATGTTGAAGGCTGTTCTCATGTTTAAGCTATATTTCCATTCAATTTCATGTAGGAGGGATCGAAGGAATTATAACTCACGCTTCTTTAATAAAAGCAAGCCAGTCTCCGGAATACGCTATACCAACAACTGCCTATTCCACCGTAAATATATTGAATCAATGGACGTTATCAGGTTGGGATAGACTGACCCTCTCAAATAAGCTCTCTGCGTAAACCAGTTCGGCATGTCGCTCGACAGGCGTCATGCTCTTAATCCAGCCTACTCCAGAAGTGTTGAGAGACCCTACTACCAAACCCACAAGACGGGTGGGTAACGATGCGGCACGTTTCCGATGCTGATAGGCTATAGCGCTTCCGCGTTTGAGGTGGCCTAAAGCAGCGAGTAGGTCCTGCACTAGAAGTCAGTATACCTAACATAAGGTAGGTATTTAGAGTAAGCAGGACACACCTCGTCCTCAAAAGACATCAGTGACTTAACGCATTGGATCAGACCAATACCGGTTGAAAAGTACATTCGTTCACTACATGATCGAAGGTAAACTATTGATAGCCTAGTGATGAGAGGATTGGACGTACGCTGTAGGATCACATTTATGACAATAATCCTCCGACTCTACCATATGGGACGCAAGAAAGAGGTGTAATGCATAAGCAACTCCCGGCAAGTCGTCAAGAGCCTGTTCTTGAGTGTACCTCCCCTGAGGAGCAGGTGGTTCTGCAACCCAAGGAATTAATGGTGGCGCAATTCCATTCATCCTGGGCAAGCTCGAGTTTGATTGCAATTAGAGAAAGATGTGAAACATATGCACTGTTCGTTCTAGAGGTCGTGAAAGTTGGTGCACAACGTTCAGGGCGCTGGCGCTTCGCATTTCTGTGACGACCCGCAAGAAATACGAATGGCTCACTCAATTTTATCATGAATCGAGGTGTGTAGGCCACCATTTGAAGTGAATTCTAATATGTTATGTATTAATGATTCAGAGGAGTACTCTCTGTGAACAGACCTACGGTATAAGTTGTAAGGCTGGTGCATGATTATAATAGACGCCCTTACCCCGCATTCAACATGCCTACCGTTCGGTTAACAACTTAACGTTGCCAACGACGTCGACGTCGACCACGACTCCTTACCATGGCTTGTAATCATCACCACCAACGTGCTGCGGAATATCCTGCTCTGAACTACACGCCTGGGAGCAAATGGATCAAGAAACTTACCAAAGATCGTCTCTCGACATTTACAGGAGGTCACTTCAGTGATGTGAACTTGTCGTCGATACTCTTCACTCATCGTTTGAGTGACTCGAAGCACGTCAAGCTGGAGGTCTGGAGTGCCCCGGGGCTTACGAAACCCTCGTTTGGAGAGGCGTTGAAGCAGAAGTTCAAACCAGCCAAGAAGGGCGATTCGTTTGGTCCTTCTTGTGAGTTCTATCAATGTAATCAACGATCAACGAGCCTAACCCAGATTTAGGGACGAACCATTGGTGGAAGGTTAGCCTTGCCATCCCCGCAGACTTTGAGAAATATGAGCGAGTACAATGTCAGTATTGTTATCTTGAACTCTTTATACTGCTCTGGTCAGTCTCGATCATGCCAAGCCCATGTGATTCTTGACTTCCAAACTTATGGGGGACTTGGAGTCTAACGACAATCAGTCTCTGAATGAATATCAAACATCTAATACTAATGGATTTGTCTTAATTCTAGTCGAATTTGACCCTGGCTGTGAAGCTATGATTTACAGCACCGACGGGATACCCCTGCAAGGCATTACTGGAGGCTGGGGTGGTGACCGTCGTGTCGAATACCTCATTCCCCCAGAAGCTCTCAAGGCCGGAAAGCATGACATCATTATCGAGTCTAGTTGTAACGGAATGTTCGGTGTTCCTTGGGATGGCGACACTATCTCTCCCCCTGATGCAAGTCAATATATTTGGAGAGTGAATGTAATATTGACTCCTAGCCTCTAGATGAATCGGTACTTCTCCCTTGGCTCAGCAGACATTGTAGTTCCCTAATCAAGAAGCCTGGGGATTACTTGCTGATTTCACGACACTGCGCGAAATTGCAGATACCCTTCCAGGGAATACTGCCCTCCAGAACAAGGCCCTCACCGTCGCCAATGAAATTATGAATGTCTTCAACAACCGTGATCTATCTAGCATCAAGGATGCCCGTAAGTTGGCTGAAGAAGTGTTCGGTGAAGGCTGGGAAAAGAAGGGCGAGAAGATCTACGACGAGGGTGCCAAGAAGGCCCAAGTGTGGGGTATCGGTTATTGCCATATCGATACTGCATGGTAGGATTGCCTCGTTTTACTGAAAAGAATTGGACTAAAGTGACTTATTTAGGCTGTGGCCATACAGTGTCACTCAACAAAAGGTGGCTCGTTCATGGTCAACTCAAGTCGACTTAATGAATCGTTACCCAGAGCATCGATTCACTTGTAGTCAAGCACAACAATACAAGTGGCTTGAGGAACTGTACCCGCCTCTCTTCGAGCGTGTCAAAGAGAAGGTCCTCGAAGGCAAATTCCACTTAGTCGGTGGGTCTTGGGTCGAGAACGATTCGAACATGCCTTCCGGTGAAGCTCTTGCACGTCAGTTCCTTTACGGGCAGCGCTATTTTGAAGCGAAGTTTGGAATCCGTTGCGAGACGGCGTGGTTACCTGATTCATTTGGTCTAACTGGTGCCTTACCCCAGTTGATCAGATTGGCAGGTATGAAGTATTTCTTCACACAGAAGCTTTCTTGGAACAACATGTAAGTGATAAAATAATGTCTTGACTGAAAATATTGACAAATGCATTCAGCAATGTCTTCCCTCATTCGACATTCAACTGGGTGGGTATCGATGGTACCCAGGTTCTTTGTCATATGACGCCTGTTGGTTAGTGTACCCCCTCTTCTCTATGAAATCTGTCTTATATTCTCTCTAGACACATACACCGCACAAGCCACTGTAGGAGATGTAAACAAGGGTATTTCGAATCATAAGGTACGTTGCAATATCTTCTCTTCTGAATGTCACTGGCTGATCTCGTCCAGAACTTGGAATCCTCTGATATGTCCCTTCTCGTATTCGGAAACGGCGACGGCGGAGGAGGTCCACTTGCAAAGATGTTGGATAATGTAGGTCACGGATTTCGTATTTCTCCGAAAGTAATTGACAGATTCAATTTCAGCTTCGTCGAACTCGAGCTGCGAGTAACGAATCTCGTGAACTGCCTCCTGTCAATATGGGTCACTCAGTTGAGGATTTCTTCGACACCCTTTTAGAGGACTCTGATGCCGGCTCGAAGTTGCCAAACTGGTGAGTCAATGTAATTGTACATGTATAGATGGGTGAATGATGGATTTGGGCGTGCATAGGAAAGGCGAACTTTACCTTGAAGTAAGGTTATAGTTGACTCGTAGCTCAAATGGTTACTTATCTCGTTTATTCTATTTTAGTTCCACCGAGGTACCTACACCTCGCACAGCTCTATCAAGCAGGGTAATCGCCATACAGAAATTTTACTTAGGGATGTGGAGGTCAGTCGTATCTATCATCCACTAAAACCTATTTACTGGAACAATCATCTTTAGCACATTGCAACGCTCGCGTCACTGTATAAGTTCCATAAGTCAGACTATGTGTACCCCAAACCCACAATTGACGATTGTTGGGAAAAGGTTCTTTTGAATCAATGTAAGCTTCTTGTGGAATCGTTATTGGTACAATACTGATGCCACGTTTGTAGTCCACGATGGTAAGTATTATTATGCTGTGCTATAAGATTCCTAAATTAATATTTCGATTGCCAGTCCTCCCTGGTTCAGCTATGTAAGTACCCCATACTCATACGACGATTTAGACCTCATTCTGAACATTTTCCATCAGTGGCATGGTTTACGATGACGCAGAGAAACTTTACTCCGAAGTTCGGAAAGACGGCAAACACATGATTAACGAAGCTTTCAAAGCTCTGTTCCCGTCATCCTCTGACGTTGCTGCAGGCAATATCGTTGCTTATAACACCACCTTCTTCCCTCGTCGTGATGTCGTCAAGATCCCACTTGCAGGTAATGGATCGCGACTGAGGAATCAGGTTGTCCAAGCTTCGAAAGATGGCTCGTATGGATATGCCTTGTTAGATGGTTCCAACGGGGGACATATTTCGCGCCCGACTGGCTTGTTTGCGGATTGTTTACCTGTTTCTGGTGGGTGTTTCTCCTCGTTTTGAGTAATACGTTTGAGCTAACTAATTGTTTCTCTTAGTTTTGACGAATGGTAAAGGTCACTTCGTCCTAAGAAACTCTAGCGTGCAACTTACCATAAACGACGGTCGAATCACGAGTCTCTATGATGTCGATCTTGAGTACGTCAACTTTCATCCTATAACCCTAGAGAAAGATCTCAAGTTTCAATTGCTTCCAGCCGCGAATTGATTCCCAAGGGACAAAGTGGTGGTTTGGTGATTTTCGACGATAGGCCGAATTACTGGGATGCTTGGGGTATGACTTAAATAATTCTGTACCCACATCACGGCTAACTATTTATATTAGATGTTGAAATCCACCATCTCGAAACCGCGGAACTCATCAAGTTTGAAAATATCTCGGTCGTCGCTGAGGGCCCTCTCCGTGCTTCTCTGAAGGCTGAGACAAAGTATGGAGACAGTACGATTTCTGTTGTTGTATGTCGCCTTTGTTATTTCCAATGTGGAATTTGTCTGATCTGTTTTCTCAGATTTCTCTCGACGCAATCACTGGTATATTCTACTTGGTCTATCGAGATAATTTACCTTGCTGACGCAATACTACTAGCTACTCTCAAGAAGGATTCTCGCTCTTTCTTCACTTTTGATGCTCAGGTTGACTGGCATGAACGTCATAAGTTCCTCAAATGTGAGTACTACTATGTTGCTACCTGGATGTGTTTACCCTAAATAATATCATCAGTCGAGGTTCCTCTTGATATTCACAGCGAGGTTGCTACCTATGAGACTCAATTTGGTTTCGTCCAACGACCGACACACAAGAACACGACTTGGGATGCTGCCAAGTTCGAAGTGTGTGGACACAAGGTATTGAGTTCACCAATAAATGTAGACAAATGTGTTGACCACTTCCTCTAGTTCGCTGACCTGAGTGAATTTGGATACGGTGTTGCTATTCTCTCAGAATCGAAGTATGGCTTCTCATGCCGTGGCAATATCTTGCGCATATCACTCCTTCGTGCAGGTGTGTGCAGTGTTTCGTTCAGAATTCTCTCATTCTCACATTTCACGTTAGCTACTGCTCCGGATGCCGAGCAGGATATTGGTAACCACGAATTCTCGTGGGCACTTATGCCTCATCAAGGGCACTTCCTCGAGTCTGATGTCCCTATGGCTGCTTACCTCTTCAACTCGCCACTCCATGGTAAATTTATTCTATATCTTGATATAATTGCTGTCTCATCGTTGTTGTATAGTTCGTTATGTACCAGACAACATGCTCAACTCGCCGTTGATGCAAGCACATCCTCTCTTCACCATCCACGGCGCTCGTAACGTTTTCCTCGAGACGATTAAACGTGGTGAAGACGATACATTCGGTATAGCCTCTGACTCTGCTCCTACGGTCGTACTGCGTCTATACGAGGCATTTGGTGGACACTCCAAAGTTCAACTGAAGATTGCTAGACACTTCCCTGTGGTCAAGGCTAGCATCACTAACTTGCTTGAGGATGAAACCGAGGAACTACAAATCTTGCACGCCGAGGATGCGGAGGATAAGTTGACATCGGTGTCTCTGAGCTTCCATGGGTTTGAAGTCAAGACGGTGAAGTTGACCTTGGGCTCTTTTGTTGGTCTTCAGGATGATCAGTGAGTCCACGAATATTTGCATGTGTTATGTTCGGACACTAATGAGTTCAGCAGGCGTGAGCCCAAGCGCGATAGTTGGGTGACCATCGAGAACTAAGAAGGTTATCTAATGCCGGACGTTAGTGTGTTTGTAGCTTTCTTTGATATACCTTGAGCAGGCCATGTCGAATGCATGGGTGTAAAATTACTGTTGTACTTATCTGTCGTTCGTTCGAAAATTAAACTTATCGTACCGACGGTCTTGGGTATGATTTCGGCTATACTTTGTGATACATGGCCTGACAGCAATATAAATTTATGAACAACACCGAGATTAGGATGACAAAAGGTTAACAATTAAGTCTGACAGCCAAAATAAAAGAGTGCAGGCACTGCTCTACACAGATTTGGAGCATCTGAGACGTGTCTTATTGGCAAGCCTTTGCGTGCTCATTCTTTTCTCCTCTGCCCGGAGCAAAAAATTGGAGAGTGAATACTCCTGCGCTCCATTCATGCGCGCGGGCCGTCGATCCAAAGGCCTCGTCCTGACAGTCCGTGATCGAGTCAACCAGCTGTTCAAGTGTAGTGTTCGGGTGTATACACCAGAGGTACTCATCGAGGTCGAGACTCCATGTTAACAGCAAACCACCGACATCAAAAATGACACAGTAGTCCCCCCAATGCATTGTTCGAAATAAGAGAGGTATCGGCCGGCCGTAGAAGTGACTTGCATTGTCTAATTGCCACAGTTTGGGGTTTAATAGCGCAATGCCGGTCAAGTCGCCGCGAAATTTGAATTCATCTACCGACCATCCTTCGCCCTGCAGGGAGATTATGGATCGCACCACAGGACATCGGACGCTGACTGTGCCAATATCCGAGGGCCTTCGGTGCTGGGCGTCCGTTGATGATACTACGATTTTTGTTTACATCATCTGCAAGATATGGGAACGGAGGTCCTGGATGGGATGGGATGGCGTCCTAGCAGAGTGAAGGTGGGCGATTATCCATATATGAGAGAGAGAAAGAAAGTTACCATTGGAAGAAGCTCCTCGTCGGCGTGGGGGATTGTTTCAATGGGCTTGGCAAGACATTGAGAAATCATATGGGGGTCGGAGCCACTGAAGTCGACCTACAGCAAGTTCCCCAAAGGCATCTCCTAGGATAAGAATCCCCCTCGCATCGTCATAGTCGTACACACCCAGTGACAGCATATCAGGAATGGACCCTTCACAGCACGGCAGGAGGACAACTTCCGAGGCTATAGCATCGGTACCGGGAGTCATTCTCGTCATAGCAAAGCTCCCTGGAAGCAAATCTGTTGTAGGAGAGCTCCAGTCTTCATAAGGGGCCTGAACCCAGCAGATATTGTGTCCAGACGGGCTCAACCTGCTTGTGTTGCTAAGCTCGTAAACTCAAGTTTTTCCAATTCCGGTTGATGGTGCCAGATCTGATGAAGGGAGATACTCCTGCTCTCAAGGTCGTTGTCCACCTCAAAGACTAAAACACCAGCCGTGCAAGTGACACACACTCTCAGAGATGACTCTGAGACATGGAAGAAAGCGGAGGTAGTGGAGTAGTTAAGACCTCGAGTGCTCCAGCACTGATATTTGTGATCTTGTAAGACGTAGATTTCAATCACCCTAGCTCTGACGACAGCAACCCAGTCTTCGCCCATGTGCATTGCGATGGCCCCGCCCTTAGAAGTGAAGTTATGGCATAATTCGTAACTCGGAGAGGCAACATGCTTACCTCGAGATCTGGGCGTGGTCGCAGATTTTTGACAGATCCGTCTCTCCAATTGACTATGCTCGGGATGTTGAGATTGTTGACGAGTGACACGCCAATGCATTCATCCTTCAGGAAACGGATGTGTGCTATGTTGTCCAGCGTTTGCAGACGGCAGATGCGAGAAGAATCATTATCGTCTACAATGGATAGAATTTCAATGCTGTCGATCCTGGAGAGTCGTTTAGCAGTAGTTTGGATGAGAGGGCATGAACGAACCGTCCAAGAAGTTCCAAGGCGAAGATCACTGTGTTTGCTTGCGCGTCGATACATCCTGTCTTCACAGGGGCCGATAGAAATGCTTCGGCAAGTGGGACAGGAGTATCGCATGCAGACAGGAGGTGTGGTATAGACCACAGTGTGATGACACTGGTACCAGCATCGGATGATGCCACCAAAAGCCACTCGGAACGGACAAGCTGTACCCAAGTGATCGACCGCTTCTGGGTGAGTGGAACGACCACAGGCGTTTCCGACATACATAACCTTCGTTCAAGTCTCAACGCATGGACCACCAGCGTTTCGAGATGAAGGGCATCGAGATGGTCGGGATGGTCCCAGTACGGTGCAAAAGGGATCTTGCCCTCCACAATCTGGGTTGTATACAGATGCGTCCATAGCAGCTTGGCCCGCGATAGCGAATATATGTCTCTGCACGTCTGAAGGAGTTGGAGAAAATTAGGTCATGGCTTGTAGCGTCGACATACGACTTGCCTGTCTAAATCTGAATATCGAGGACACGTCGAGGCGGAGCAGTAGGTAGAGCAAAATATCATCTGGAAGCGATGTTAGATGTTTTGATGGAGACATTGCAGTATCTCTATTCAAGTTGGGGCTGGGGTTTGAGTGTGCAAGTAGGATGGTGGGGAGCAGAAAGACTGACGGGAGCTAGTTCATAATAAGTAGTGACTTGAATGATCTACATACTACGTTGTCGGAACGGAACCGAGGGTACCCTTTCCGCATTCCAGGCGAATGTCATCAGGCTTGTATCCGTTCTGAATCAGGACCGTAACGCCTAAATTAATAATGCGCCTTTTTTTAGCTTGACCTTCATTGCCCTTGAGATGTCGCTCTGGGTCGTTCAATAAAAATGAGTTTGGAGCGATGCTATATGACAGCGTTATGTTATTTTACGCCAGCACCGCAGCCGTGTGATCGTGAATCGTGATGAACCTGTAGGATGAACGATTGTCTTCATCCTGGGTAGAGGCTGTAGTAGCTGAGCCTAATGAACCTGGACGATTTTCAACTTCGAATTTGTCGGTGATCCTTCAAATTCGGTATATCCTCAATCCGATCTCCGTTGACTCCCGAGAACTGCTTTGATAAGATAAGGTTGGATAGGCATCACAGCCACTGGCAAGAAAAGACAACATCTTTTTTGAACCCTTTGCGCTTTCAGTATTTCGTTGGTAGGTAAATGTAAATGGACGCTCTCGCAATCGACTCAAGTCTGGTTGATAATAGTTGTGGTATGATACTAGATGTCAACTCAAACGAGGCTCCGGAGCAAAACCTGCAGCTCCCGCTCGTATTTCCGACATCTTCGTCACCCATCTGGATCTTGCTATGCACTGGCAATGGTTTCTTTCCTATCCTTGATCACTACTATCTGAATGGTATTCTTTTCGAAGAATCTCGGCCGACATACTAGATGCACTCTGTCGTAGGAAATACTACAAGCTACCTTGGATCCGATGGCCTTTCTAGTTTTCCGTGGCGGCAATATGCAACTCTTAGCAAGGATTTTGGACACACCCTGGGGTACAAAACCCAAGGACGTAATTGAAAACTTACGCCTTGTCATCTGCACCTCTGCATTCTCTTCGTGTCACCGCCAGCTCTAGGTTAACGGTCACCAGCTTGTTTCAATAAACCCTATCATTATGCTTAACGCCTAACGGACACGTTCCTACTGACTTGACTAACGATGTCAGTCCCAAAATAGCTCATCGATCTACCGTAACAGTGCTTGACCTCGACCGCTTGACCTCGAGAAGAGACTGATGCTGAGTCATGGCTATCTGAATCGCCGACGTGTTAGAATCCAAGAAGTAGATTGTATTGTCCCCTATAAATTCTGCAATCTGGAACTCCGACGGGCTTGGGTTCCATTACATCATAATACTCATTCGAAGTCCAATGTGACCACATATCAAAGGGGACGCTTTCAATCTTCCCTGTCATACAATATCAGGGGGTCAGAGTCTTTACCTTATACCTTCCTTGCAACTGATGGAAAGTGGGCCAATTGACGAGCTATATAAGAGAGCAGGGTGTAGATTGGGTCTCTATCGTATTCTGGCAACTTTCATCCAACTCCGATATGACTGGGTTGGTCTCCACCAGCCTTCTCTTCCTGTTAGGACAGAGCCTCTATGCTTCAGCTGGACAATTTTCAAGCCTCCGACGTGATGCTCTACCAAGTGTATCCCAACTGGATGCTACCACATTTTCATTGAACGTGTCTTCATGCCCAGGTATGTCTATATCGTCAATACGTTGATTGAATATATGCTAATACACTTGTCTAGGATACACTCTAACCGGGCTGAAAGAGACCGAAACATCACTTTCAGCAGAACTGACTTTCGCCGGCCCCGCCTGCAACGCATTCGGAAGAGACATCAGTAACTTGACGTTAGAAGTAACGTACGAGTCGACCACGAGGTGAACACAAGACCTCCCCTTCTCTCGCGGTATTAAAATACATACTCAATTCTTTGTGTCTATGTAGGCTCCACGTGAACATTTTCGACACCGCGAACTCCCAATTTACGATCCCAGGAAACGTCATCTCACTGTCCTCTCCTTCCCGTTCCAGTCATTGCACAAGAATAACTCTGATCTCGTGTTCAACTTTGACCCTTCCCCATTCGCATTCTGGATCACTCGTCGCTCAAACCCCGATGCTTTCCCGCTTTTTGACACTCGTGTGTCCTCCCTTCCGGAAACGCCTATCCCTGCCGTCAATGCGAATGGGACAGACGGCGTTGGATGGATTCCCATTGGTGTTTGAAGATCAGTATTTGCAGTTGAGCTCGGCGTTGCCGTTAGATGCAAATATATATGGGTTGGGCGAAGTCTTAGCTAGGAGTGGGTTTAGGAGGGATGTTGGTACGAATAATGGGGCTGGGACTATACAGACTATGTGGGCGAGGAATGTGGCCGATCCCTGGATAATAATGTGTAAGCGTTTTCCGTGTCCCCCTAAGTCGAGGTTTGAACTGAATGGATTGTGTTTAATAGTTATGGATCTCATCCCATCTACATGGAGCATCGGTTTAACTCTACGACTAATACATCGGCATCTCATGGTGTCTTTTTATTCAAGTCAGTCACAACGTCCTCAGTTTCTATTTGAAATTCATTTTCCTATTTCTAGTGCGGCTGGTTCGGACATCCTTCTAGTAACACCACCTTCTTCCAATGTTTCCATAATCGAATACCGTCAACTTGGCGGCACGCTCGACTTTTACTTCTTCTCAGGCCCTTCCCCCCAGAAAGTCATCGAACAATATGGCGAACTTATCGGGATGCCCACTTGGCAACCTGATTGGGGATTCGGATTCCATCTATGTCGATGGGGATATTTCAGCTTGAATGAGACCAAGGAACAGGTGTTGAAAATGCGGGAGGCGAATGTACCCCTTGAAGGTTAGTAGACACAGACCGACATCTTCCTTTGAATACGTTTAGATCTAATTTCTGTTGCAGTGATGTGGAACGATCTGGATATGTATCTTTCCGCAGGGATTTTACGAATGACCGGTTTCG